>MU223817.1:1421417-1477180 GCA_018584345.1 Thuja plicata | reverse complement strand
TATATATATAATTTTACCCTTTGTTTATTATTTAAATTCTACCTTAAATTCAAAATTTATAATTATATTTTAGATTTTTACAATTATAACTATATATACAACATAATTTATTAAATATTATTTTTAAGATTTTATACAAAGTTTCTTATTTAATTTTTAATCTATAATAATTTTATTTTTATTAAATAACTATTAATTAAAATATACTTAATATTTATAATAAAATTAGAATTTGTAAATTTGCTAAAGAGGTTTGGAGTATGTTTGGTATCACTTATCCTAAATATCTTAATATATTTGAAATTATTAATGGGCATATTTAGGGTTTAAATAAAGATACTTGATATGGAGCATTTTGTCTTCTAACATTCTTTGGCAGATTTGGAAATGCAAAATGAAGAGAGGTATTGAGAGAGAGAGAGAAGCTTAAACTCCGCCATGTTTGTTTCGAAATGAAGGATGGTTATGAATGGCGAAGGCATATGGACAACCTGGCCATCTTTGAGAAGACCGTGAAGAAACTCCATAAGGAGATTAGAAAGAACAAGAATGCCACTGATGACCAGATATACATGCTGACCCAAATCCAGGCAAAGAAAAGCATTGTCTGGATGGAAGGCCCAATGGGGTGGACTGTCTGGGTAGAAACCCATGAAGATATTCTGCACTAGTTTTTGTTTATGATTTCCTTAGTTTTGTTATGTATTTAATACTCTGATACTATGACTTTCTCGATTTTATATACTTCGTTGTATATTTTGATACCTTTATAATTAATACAAAAATACAATTAGAATTAAATGTACATATATAATGATAATTATAACTAATTATGACAAATACAAGACTTGTTAAACATTATAATCAGTAACAACATTTTAGTTTTTTAGGTTGAGTAAATGAGTTTTAATGATGTACATAAGATCTTCATATTATAGGATCAAGAATATCATCCCTAACAATTTTAGAACTTTTTTAATGTTGATTCTTCTATTAAAAAAAACCCTCAAATTTATTTCAACTTTCTTGAATCTAACCTTCCCAAATAATTCATTTAAATCGCTCACTTTGAAACTGTTTGATAATGATTTATGAACAGTTTAATTTGCAAGAGAATAATACCAAAGAAAAACAGGGCAAATACTTCATCACAAGTTTTGCATGTGTTACCACTTCTGGACAGGCACGACAACCAATTTGTGTGGGGGAGTTGCAATTATTAATGATAGTGAAATTGATAGATCTTTGGGCGGTCAACTACCTGGTGGATGAGAAAATAAGAAACTGGTCTACCAATATACAACCAGTTTAATCCAAATAAATTCATAATAATAATAATAAAACAAAAATAAATAAATTTAATTATCTTTTATTTATCAAATATAATATTATAAAATATTTGGTTCAACTTTTAAATGTTTTAAGAAATGAAATGATTTAAAATTATTATTATCAAGTTACAGCTCACTTGTCAACTATAGTATAGAGTTTTGTCATAGCCGTTCATTTGCTGGTAAATCAGTTAGTAATTGAATCAATTGTGCAACTTCATTAGTATGGATAGTGTATTATTGATTATTGAGACATTTGTGTATTAATATCGGGACATTTGTGCATTAATATTGGATCAATTGTATAATTTTTTGAGCAAAGCTAACATGTAATAAGATAGTAGGGAATATGTTTAAGACAACACTTAGGAATCGTTTGAGAGGTTAGAGTGCTATTAAACTACTCATGCACTTCCACTATATTTTCTCTTTCTAGCTTGCCCTCAAGATATTTTCTTATCTTTCAATCAGATTTTTCAAATAATCACAAAGTTGAATACACACTAGAGAGAGTTTAACATAAAATATTACTGTAATGATAAAAATATATATTTCATATTTATCTCTTTTGTTTAGATTTTTTTTATTGTTTCTTATATAATGTAAATGTGTGTGTGTGTGTGTGTATATATATAGGTTTTTAAATTGTTTCTAATGTGTATTTATATTTTTTTATTAAAAGTTAATACGTATTTAATTAATTTTTTTACATTTGTCTAAGATTTGAATTTAACATTTTTTTTTATTATTTATTTATTTCTTGTCATTTTATATATAATTGATGGTGATATATTTATTGTAAATTTTAAAATAAAAACTAGTCTTTATTTTATCTTTCTAACTTTATATCTTATGAGGCAAAAAGTGAAAAAAAAAAAAAAATTGATTGCATGTTAGAGTACTATACAAATAAAGAGTCCTAATTCCTTATTAACGATCTATTGTTTAAATTATATAAACTATATATGTAAAGAGCTACAAATGTGAGAAAATATTTGATTGCAAGTTACATAAAATATGACTTCTAGTTCTTTATTAATGATCTATCATTTTATAGTTTAAGAAATGATAAGAGAGCTTTATTATTCATTACATTATTATTGTACCAACATTATATCATCTAAATGATAAAAGAGTTTTGCTATTGGTTGCATTATTAGGACATGATTGATTATTATCATTGATTTGATCAAAAAGAATAATTGCAACAAATTTCTAATAATATCCTCCAACATGATTCTTTTCTAAATGCAAAATTAATTTTATAAGTTTAGAAATAAAGTTGAATAACAATAATAATTTCTCTACTTTGAAAAAAATTTAATTGTCTTTCACACTAATATTATAATCAAATCTATATTATACATAAAACCATATATCAATTTATTATTTAATTTATAAACATTTATTTTCAATAATATATTCCGTCATAATTTTTATCCCAAATCAATTATTAGTAATTTAATCGAAGTACATGTTAGATATATTTTTATTATTTCCAACTATACAATGTGAGAAATAATTTATTATATTGTCCAAGTTGCTTGTTTTTAACAAAAATGAATAATTGTCTAACATATGTCCATTTACGGATATACTCCCGCAAAGTAAGCAACTTACCATTGATAGATACATTCGTCTTGGACAATACGGAATGTAACGTCCATTTCTCTATGTCCTACTTAATGAAAAATGAAAGTATTGAATTAAAAGTACTCATATTCTTTTTGTGGTCCAAATACTATAAATGCTTTGTTTTGGCTGCATTACATGTTAGTGAATTAACCATTGTATTGAAAGGTGTAAATTTTATATTGACTCAATGTCTACAAGTTAACAAACAAGAGGTCAAAGTGCAAGGACAAAAAAGATTAACTGCACAAGTAAGGAGGGAAGCTCATAACACACATGATATAAGCATAATTTTTTATTCTATGTGGTGTAAGCTTTGAAATATTTACAAGTTTAATTAGAGATAGAAGAATAAGATTGTGTTTTAAAAAAGTTATTGTGATATATTATGCTAAGGCTCTTCTAATGTGATGAATTTCTTATATTTGTTTTATTTGTTTTGTGTAATATGATGATCATTAAGAACTTTTTTATTGTTTGCAAGTAAGAAAGTGCTAAAAATATGTTTTTGATATTAAAAGCAGCTAAACAAGGGTGTTGTCCCTTATATGACTACAATCTGATGAGGTTAAAACCACATACCAAAGCAATTATTTACAACAAGGTCAAAGGAGACTATTGACAAGAAGACTAACAACACAACTAGTAACCCACATCAAGAGTGGCTACACAACTCACCTCTAACATGGGGAGGAGAATGAGAGTCTGCAGAGTGATTTTTCCTTCGTCCTTTGACAACCATTCAGGCGATACTATCAAAGGTGTCCCCACCACAAGGGGTGGGTGGAGGAACCCTTAGAGAGGGAGAATCAACAACACCAGAAATAAAGTGCTAGCAATCCTGAACTTCAACAACCGAAGGCTGGGGTAGATCAAGAACAGTAGTAGTAAGAGAAGGGTCCACACCGCTAGAGGGAGCCAAAAAGTAGTAGGAGGTGGGGTTAGATCCACCATGATAGAATCAACACCACCCTAGCGGGAGACAACATCGTCCTGTAAAGAGTCAATAGTGGAGGATTCAGAGGCCATGACAATCATTTACATCCTTCCACCAAGTGGCAACACATTTACACCGCTATAGAGAACAATCTGTAGCTAGGCGACTAGTAGAGAAGCACCTTTTTGCATCGAAAGTGGAGGCCCTCATTATCCAGCGATTGGGTCCAAGGCCTGACCCCAAACACGAGAACCATATTCTTTGTGGTAGTGCTTCAATCTAAGCCTTAAAATTTTTTGTTTTCCTTAGTGGTTTTGGTCCTTTTCAATTTGTATGGCTCTTTGTTATAGTTTCTAGGGCCTAGGGTTTTAGGGTTTATTCAAATTGTAGTTCATTTTATGATAAACCCTTAGTCTATTCTATTTTGATGTTACTTTTCAGGTTTTAAGTGAAATGAGTCGAGGGTCATTTTGTCGTTAAAAGGGGGGCCATGTTCTTTCATCAGGTTTAGTACTATTTTGGCCACCCCTTTTACTTTTTCCTAAGTTTAAGTTCCTAGCTAAATTTTCCCGTGGTCATATTATTAATGAGCAACTTAAGAGTATAGATATCGTTCTAGGCAGGTCCCTTTTAATTCACTAGCGAAGTGCTACGGGTCAAGTTTTCACAGGCCCCCATGATGTCGTGAAGCCCATTTCCTGAGTATTTTATTGACCGTGGTATCGTGGTAGAATACCATCTGACACAGTTTTACTGACCGAAGAAACCATGGGAAATGTTTTAATATGTTATGCCCGTTGCCTTTTGTTAAATTTTGAGCAACTAAAGGTGCATCTCTTTGCATGTGAAGATATTGAGCAAAGATGTTTTAACACTGACAATAAAGGTGCTCGAAAGTTGACGGTCGGGGCTAGTGTTGTGTTACAACAAACGATCAAACTAAGATTGAATCCAACAGCTCTCGTGATCCCGTGATTAGGAGATGCGAGGAAGTTAGGCATTGCGATATTGTGAGATGTTGTCACGTGTCCTCGTTGAGCCAAAGAAAGCCAACAGTGGGGCCAAAAGGACAAGTTGGAAGGTGATGAGCTGGTTTTCTTCGCTGGGCAATTGCTGGGCCCATTTTCCATGTAGGAAGTCAATGTCAAATTGACAAATGAGAATCGTTCGATGGACCAATGTGGAGAAGATCGACGACCAGATTTCGAACTAGTTTTAAACTAGATTAGAGTTGTTTTTGGCTCGAATGAACATTAATGGCGGATGGGACTTTGGTAATGCTTTCAGGATGAATAAAAGTGATTGTCTCAACCATTTTTAATCACCAGAGCATTCAAATATGTGCAAATTTTATCTCTAGAGCCAAAGAAGAGCAAATTGAGTTGTTGTAGGGTAAAATTGGGGTTTTCTGTGCAATAAAACTGTAAGTGAAATTATGAGCTTTTCTCGATTGTTTTAAAGTTGTATGAAGTGAATTGAGTTTAGATTTTGGGATAGGATTTGTAAATATTTATGAGGTCATGGGACTAATAGAATTGGGTTGAAATCTACTAGAATTGTTGTTGTAATTGCAATTTCCAGCTAGCCCTAGTTTTCCCCCGTTGTTTAAATTTTGAAACCGAAAGCCCTAGTTTATTAAAAATGGAACCCCAAAGACCTCACTCTGGACAAACTGAGTATCAGAAGAGGAACCTATATGATGACTTCTTGGATCAGTTGAAACCATCAACAAATGATCGATACTAGGGACGTAAATTCATGGGGGGAAAACCCTGGGTGTTGGGTTAATTGATAAATCATGCAATATTTTAGATGCTAGGTTTTCGATGACTAGATTGGATATGTTCAGACTGTGGGTAGGGCAGAGAAACTTGCAAATTCCTTGGTCAAATGCATGGAAATATGATTTGGGGAAATTGGTTGTGCCCAATGTTTTCATGGATGTTGATTTGCTTAGGGAAGTTGCAGATAGGTATGACCCAATTCAGAGGGTTGTGAGGGGAAATGATGGAGAACTGTTACTGTCAGTCAAAAGGGAAGGAATTCAAGAAGTGTTAGGTCTATATGAACCTACTGGTTTCTTAGAGCCAATTGACTTGGAGGTATTAAAGGAAGATTACATAAGAATGAAGGGTTTTGTTAGAGGCATCCTTCTTCCTGCTCACCTAGCCAAAGCAGGGAAATCAAAGTATTATATTGCCCCTATTTTGGTTGAGCCCTTCCCTATTAATGCTTTTTCTCCACACCTGAAGGCTACATTTTACTCATTGTGCCAAGTGTTAGGTTTTCATCCAAGCATAGTTATACCTATGACCTATATGCATATGGAAATTCAGATTCAATATCCCAACTTCACAGTAATATATAGTTATGTCCCATACCTTGAGGAGAAGATTCATGAGAGGTTGCAGGGAGTGAAAAAGAGTACGAGCACATCCTTTTTCCTCTAGTATTCCTTGTTGATGCACATGTTCCTATATAAAAAATGTAGATTTCTTTGGAGAGCCTATTAATTTGAGAAGAGTAGTTGATGGGAATGAGATGCCAGTACAAATGTGGAGCATGGATATTTCATGGGACAGGTAAGAGGTCAGTTTTGTGAGATTTGATATTGTTTTGGATCAATTTTGAAGGCTAGGTTAACCATTAATCCACCAAGAATCCCACTCTAGTTGCATGATTTCTTGAGGCCTAAGGAGAGAGTCCACGAACTAAAAGTTACACATAATTGGGGAGATATCATTCCTTACCCTATTAACACCATTTTGAGAGTTTGTAGTTTTTCATGGGTGCCCCATGTTTTTCCTTATAATGTTCCACTTGGATTGGGATTTATTGAAGTGATGTGCAGATTGGTTGCATTCAAGAAAAGGAATTGACAGGAAAGGGTAAGGGTACTATTTTCTCAATCAATGCATTTTTCTGGTGTATGTAATTTCTTGTTCATGCTTTGATCTAATTGGTCAATTAAATGCTTGAATAGAATTATAGATTTGTAGAATTTGTGCAAGGATTTTGAAAAGTAGTTTGGGTTAGGATTATTGTTGAGAAGTATTGCAAGGAAGTATTTTATTAGATCTCATGCTATTAGTAAAAAAATTTATGTCATTTTATTTCGTATGAATTCAAGTCCCCAATGGTATAAGATACTGATCGCATATTTTATTGGTTTTATTGTCAGTTTGGTGTTTGAATTCATTCGAGTCTTACCATAAAAGTTGTTAAATCACACAGTATCATTTTATTTTCATGTATTTCTGTTATATGTTGTTACCATATCATGCTCCAATTGGTTGAGGATCACTAAGGAATTATCTATCCTTGAGCATTATCCCTCTCTATTGAGCCTTTATATGAGATTATCTGCTTTGTTTTGATGTTGTAAGGGATAAATTTGGATGGTCTTCTAAATAGGGTTTGCACAATAGAGATTTGCATATAAAAGAGACCTTAAGCCATATTCATCCATTTACATTTAATTGTTATGATAAGGAATGTAAAGCTTGAAAATACTTGCAAAGAATAATAGAGTAAAATACCTACCTCATATCATAGCACATCTGGAAATACCCTTTTTCTGATGCCCGTGTTGAGTTTCTAGAAAATTTGAGAGCGGATCTAAAACAGAAATGTAGAGACAGACAAAACCCAGAAATATTTTCCGATCTAACACAGTTCTGATTTTGACCCTCAAGTCAATGTCACCATTGACCCAGAATTTCTGATTCTGACCTATGGCAGAATCAACCTCCAAAACCTTCAACAGAAAATTTGTTTCCAAATCTTGATAGTTTGCCAAAAAGGGTATCCAAATCTGCACTCCAAATCGCTATCCCAATACTGTTACTCCCAAAAAAACACCTGCAAATATCTGAAAAAGGGGTTTTGGGGTGGCTATATAGGGTTTTGCCTTAGTCAAACCCCCGCTTTGGTGGTCTCCACCTCCACGAATAGCCGAATATAGTAAGATGTATGTGTGTGTGTTTCTCTTAGAAAGATATTTGAATGTGTAATGCCAAGATCTAATCCTCTAGATTAAAACCCTAACATGAATTGAAAATGAGAAAGCAACGCATAGATTTGAACATGATAAAGAAAGCATGCCAAGCCCCCAAGGTTGAAGTATTCCTACCAAACTCACAATCCATAATTTCTACCCCATGATAGTATCTTTTGAATGCTTGAATGTTGAAAGTGGTGGATCCAAGAAGAAGGAAGGAAGAACTCTTTCTTGCTCCAAGGAAGATCCATAATAGCTTGTCCACAAAATGCTTGTATGTATTAAGGCATCATCATATATTGTCCTTCTATATCATCCTCTTGCTTTCTTGCATCATAATTGCATCATATCATCTTACAATTTTCTCTCATGAAGAAATGAAGGCAAAAGAGAGTGTTTATATAGAGATCTCAATATACCTCCTAGGGCAATGCAAGGGACCCAAATTCAAATTTCACCTTGAATTTGTTAGAATTCATCGAATTCATAAGCCAAGATCACCTGCAGCATAATAACCTATCACAAAGAAAATAATGGAGACACAACTCATAATGTCCAAGAAATATGAAATATCATTGAGAGAAGGAATTGAGAGAATTCTCGAGAGTAAGTCTTAATAATTACAAAGTGACCAATCCTTATATAGGAGATCAAAACCCTAAGAAGGGTGGAGAAACCAAGGTTGGGTGAAGGAACCAAGGTTGCATGAATAATTAATCAAAGAATCAATTATTGCATGCCTAAAATTTAGCTTAAGTGAAATAGAGATAAAAAGTGAAAGGTGACTTAATAATTAAATCAATAATTATTTAATTAATAAGTGAAAATACCTTTTTAACTCTAACACCCCCCCTTAAGATAAACTTAGGGAGAAGCCAAAAACCTAGAAACAGCTACTAAAAGCAGGAAATGGGTCCCGGTAACAAGGCCTGATCAGGTACCCAAGTACAAAAAATCTTTGTAAAGAGGAGAAAAAGGAGAAAACCCAGTGGGAAAAACCCCTCTCCAAAAAGAGATGAAGTCTAGTGAAGGACTAAAGAAGCCTCCAAACTAGAGAATGTCCCACAAGATAGGAACAAAGAAAGAACATGTAGAACACCTCTGAAGCATGAAGCTGCAAACACTGTCGAAAAATAACTGCTGGAACCTCCACTATAATAGAACATGATCAGGTAGAGAATACTGTAAACAAAGCCTGAAGAGCTGATCAATCGAATATGGAAGAATGCCTCCAAAACAAGAATGAAAGAAGAGTGTCCATATGGTAAATGATCTATCTCACCGAAATGCATAGGTACCAGCCACTGCATCCGCCTAATACATAGGAACAAATACTAAATACATAGATCACTCCATTAAACCAAGGAAGTATTAGAACCAATAGGAGATACCCCCTCATAATGCTGAGTAAGGAGAGGTGTGACAGGTACACTGAAACATACTACCAAGAAACACTACATGAGGAAGAACATACACACACATATAAAGGATGGTGTCGTGGAAGGAACACTCTCTTGACACACATCTTGAGGCTAATGTCATGGAAGGGACACTCACTTGACAAAGGTAGATGAAAAATAATGCAAACATCGAACCCCCCATGGCACTTCATAATGTAGTGCGAGTACAATAAAATCCCAAGCATGCATCAGATGACACTTTGTCTGAGAGCGTTTGCATAAAAGACAACAGAAAAGGATGTATACAATATCTAGGAATGATTGAAAGCTAAAGAAACATATGTAACTACTCTCAAGGAGTCATCCCATGCATAGAAAATGATCCCAAGACTTGAAACATCCAAGATATCCACCAGATTGCAAAAATGAAAAAAACTGAATATAACCTACAAGGAGAAAATTCTGGGTGTGAGACCCATACAAAAAGAAGGAGAACAAAACCATCTTTCCGATGCCATGCGAAATTCGAAAAATAGAGTCTGGATGAGCAAGATATGGCTCCCAGAGTGCAAAACATAACCTTGAATTTGACTGGGAAAAAACACCGCAAGATGACAAAATTAGAAAATATAACTTCCAAAAAAGTGTCTGTCTTGGAAAGATATTTACGGCGATATAAGGAAGTCAAAAATTGGCCTTCGTTTTCTCTAGATAGAGCGAAAAAACCACGAGATGCTCATGGATAAAAATGGCAAATAGAATGACGGTTTCGTGGCCGTCAAATTTAACCTCACTGTTCAGACCTGCAACTGCTGACATCCATGGCACAGAAACCAAGGTGAGGCAGAAATTGAGATGGTACAGAAATCAAGGTTGTACAAAAATCGAGGTGGCATGGAAATCGAGGTAGATTTTTGCCTCATAAAGTGTACTAAGGGCTATGCATGCAAAAATAGTGCCCAAATTTCAAATATGTCCAAATAGGACATGCCTTATATGAAAATAGGGGGTTTTGGGCCTTCTGGACACAACCCAAATGTCAGATTTTCCCCAAAGTGCTCCAAAAATAAATTCCCTCCATATCCAAAGAAGAACCTCATAAAAATTGAAAAACTCGGCACTCCATAAATTCTTCAAAAACCTAAGAACAAGCTGCTCCAGGTGGGCTCTGATACCATGTTAGAATTTATCAAATTCATAAGCCAAGATCACCTACAACATAATAACCTGTCACAAAGTAAATAATGGAGACAACTCATAATGTCCAAGAAATATGAAATATCATTGAGAGAAGGAATTGAGAGAATTCCCGAGAGTAAGTCTTAATAATTACAAAGTGATCAATCCTTATAAAGGAGATCAAAACCCTAAGAAGGGTGGAGAAACCAAGGTTGGGTGAAGAAACTAAGGTTGGGTGAAGAAACCAAGGTTGCACAAATAATTAATCAAAGAAACAATTATTGCATGCCTAAAGTTTAGCTTAAGTGAAATAGAGATAAAAAGTGAAAGGTGACTTAATAATTAAATCAATAATAATTTAATTAATAAGTGAAAATACCCTTTTAACTCTAATAGAATTATGGTCCAATTACAATCACCAACCAAGGATGGATGTATTAATTTGAATATTAGAGAAAACACTTCCGCATCCAGACCTGGGGACCTATTTTTAAGTTTAGAACCCTGATAAGCTCCGGATTTGAAAGCATGGACCAACACCCGACAGAGGTCAAAGTTGACCTTGACCTTGGCCTAGGTCAAGGATGACCTTGGCCTTGAATAGGTCCATGTCAACCTCAATTCTAACCTAGGTCAGAATCAACTTCAACCCTGACCTGAGGTTTCAGGCAGGTCACCTTGAGAAATCTACAGGATTCCCAGGTCAGTCGGGGACCTAGGAAGGTGAGAAAATGCACCAGAATGCTGGATAGAGGCACATAGGCCAAAGAGGAGGTATGATGAATATTAGGAGAGTCATTACATATTTTCTACCTAAAATTAAAGCTACAGAGAGGGAAATTAAGGAGGATCCATAGGATCCTAACCCTAGTTTCACCTAGAAATGCAGAATCAAGTGCAGATGCAGCCTAAATGCAAATCTAATATGCAAGTGTACCACACGAGGGTGCTAAACCTACCAAAATAGAAGTTATTCCATTTTAAGATGATACATTTAGCCCCCACTTTATCTTAGATATGACACTACGTGAATATGCAAGCTAAAGTAAGAAAACATCATAAAGTAAAAAGGATATAGCCAAGTCCTCAATATGGAGATCTTGCAAGAAACTGTTAGTACCCGTAATTTGTAGCACAAAAGGTTAATTAAAATCCATAGAGCACCTAAGCCTTACTAGGATGATTTTAAGAAGTGCATAGAGCCCCTTATGCCCCCCTGTTTTGGCTTACTAATTCTGAAAGGTGAAACATGGTGATAAGGTTAGATCTATACACTGTATATGAATTTTATTGAAAAGTATTTTCCTAGAATATTTAAAAGGATTAAAAACATTCCTAAATTTATTCAATAGGTTAGGTATCTAAATCACGATTCCAATGCCACTGACAACACTAAAAATGGAGCTACCAAACTCAAGTTATGATGAAAAGAGTGAATGTCTATCCAAATGCATATAAAGGGAAATTCGAATTTAACCTAGGTAAATTCAAATGAAACCCTAATAAAACCCTAATTTGCAGCTATAAATAAGAGGAAGAAACACTTACCTTCTCATTTTTACCATTTGCAGAGTTTGGAAAAAGAAGCAGAATGCCGAAGAGAGAAGAACTTTGAGCGAGCCGCATGGAAGTTCTGAGAGAGTGTTGGCCAGCGGACAACCACTACCTAAGGTAGGTTCCTTGTTTTGATATTTGTGATTGAAAAATTCCTATTTTTATAGGGGAGGTTGATCTTTACCCAAAAAGGTCAACCCTGACCCAGTTATGTCGACTTGACCCTTTAAGGTCAACCATAACTGGGAAGGTCTAATCCTTTCTGGGGATAAGGTCGACCCTAACCCAAAAAGGTCAACCTTGACCCAAAAAGGTCAACCTTGAACCAACAAGGTCGACCTTGACCAGGTCAAGTGGGTATTTTAGTTGTTTGATGATGGAGTATTGATATGATACTATTTGTGCTGACAAGATCTTGTCCATCTTCTAGAGCACCCCTTCAGAGGGCTGTTACTGACTCTCAAAGAGAACTTGTCTGAGCTACAGCATGATGAGATACATCTATTGAGAGATGTGGGATTGTATTGGGTAGAAGTCCTACCATAGATTAGGTTCCATTGATCCATGATATCAGCCATGATAGAGAGGTGGGATGAGGACACATGTTCCTTCTATCTTCTGTTAGGAGAGATCACGATCACACTGGAGGATGTATATAGGATCCTACGACTTCCAGTCTGAGGTGATCCTGTCAGACAGAGAGTGCAGTGAGGTCCTCCTGATGTTTTTTTAGATGGGGAGTATTTTTTGGCATGAATACCACAGATGAGGACCCGATCAGATCAGATCAGATCACTCTATCAGCCATACTAGTAGGCCTGACACCTTTGATACAGAGAGTGATGCTATGTATACTCTCTTTGGTTGTAGTACCCAACACAAAGGGTACAGTCTTCTTAGCACCATTCACCCATATCGTACGCAAGATGGAGAGTGGCAAGATTTTTTTCTCATGGGGCTATAGCATGTTAGCCCAGCTTCACCATGAGTTGAGTCAATTAGTGAGATTCTAGCGGGAGAGTCTTACAGTATGCACATTGCTATAGGTTTGGATGTTTGAGAATTAAACATGTACATGACCACAGGGTATTTCAGTGATGGTAGATGTGAGCACATTGAGAGCTTTTGCATATCCGCTAGCAGATGTCTGGCAGTACGTGGATATCCTCTTTTGGAGTGTACGCTTCAACTGTATACCAGGTATTGATATGATATGGAGACCGTACCATCAGATGACAGAATGACTAGATACTCAACACCAGCTGAGACACTCCCAACAGTGCAAGCTGCTAGAGGGTCCTACAAGTCATGCAGTGATGCCATATTACTGTGATAGAGTGATGAGACAGTTTGGTCTGACACAGGGTGTCCCCAGGACAGTACCTCGATATGTATATCCGACAAGATACTATCAGAGACCCGACGCCATATGTCAACCCATAGTTACAGATATTGTAGATAGTGAGACATATGAGACCGAGGATACAAAGGTAGCTCCCCATCTTCCCCGATGACTACCCCACAGGTGATCCAAGTCTTTTGGAGAGGACCCACCGAGGCAATGACATACCAGCAGAAGAGGAGGAGGGACATAGAGACGAGGGGGAGCCCATCTCCAAGGGAGGTCCTATGGAGAAGGAGATAGAAGAGGATAGAGCAGAGGAGATGCCCCAAGAAGTAGTAAAGGTGCAGGTGATGGGGCGGTCTATGTTGTACCATTGAGATCACGACCACCTCCCCGTGTGTACATAAAGACACCACTGCCTAGACCTAGACATAGTGAGAGGGGAGAGGGTAGTCACTCCATGCCCCCACCATCTAGATCCTTTGGTGACACCCACGAGGGAGATCCAGGTATGATATATATGTAATTGATTAGAATATTTTAAGTAAATGTTTTTTTAGAGGAAGTACTAAAAGATAAATATGTTTGAATTCTGCAGCTAGCGTAGCAGAGTGGAGGAGCTTTGTATCCAAGGTCCTGAAGGATACATGTATATCCTACTGACTGCCAGCTAGTGAGCGAGAGTCCCTTATTGGACAGAGGGATCCCAACAGACATGCGGATATTTTTTCATGCATCTAGCGAGAGCTGAGGTTATGCAAAGCGAGAGAGAGAGAGAGAGAGAGAGAGAGAGAGAGAGAGAGAGAGAGAGAGAGCTCAGGAGCGTAACTATGAGATGAGCATGTTGAAGAGCCACACACAGACTACCATTCCGAGATCCTCAGCCTCACACCACAGATCAGAGAGGGTCAAGAGCCACCGACCCTCAGAGCATAGAGATAGAGATTGATAGACATGGCACATGTGCCATATATGTACCAAAATCATGGAAGTTTATGTATATGAAATATTTTATTTGCCCAGTTAGTTTTATGATTGATTACTTGTACTTTTCTTCAATACAAAAAAAATTAATAGAAAGAAAGAATAAAATTATGTATGAATTTACTCGAATTAAATAACCTATAAAATAGACCTAACTATTCTATAAGGAATACATAAATACATAAAGAGAGAATGATGTATTTAGGGATAATAACGTTTGAGATGCATAATATTAATAGGTTCCTTAAGAGGGACACCATTCATATCAACAATCTTATAAGCACCTAAAGTAAAATCCTCAATCACTACAAAAGGTCCAAGCCAGTTAGGACTACACTTCTCTTTTTCGCCGGGTAAAGCATTCACATTCCTTTGATTTTCATACAGGACTAAATCACTCACCAAAAATGACCATTCAATTACCTTATCATTATATTGTTTCTGAAGAGATTTATGATAAGCCTTTATATGCTCCAAAGCATTTATCCATTGTTCATCCAATATTTCTAATTCCTATAGTCGTTGTTCCCGAAAAGTATCTTTGTCAATTATCCCATGAAATGAAACATGTAAAGAAGGTATTTCTAATTCTAAGGGAATAATAGCATCGGTACCATAAACAAGATTATAAGGAGAAGTACCTGTGGGAGTACGAACACTAGTCCTATAAGCCCATAAAGCATAAGTAAGTTGGGTATGTCAATCTTTCGCATGCTTGTTAATCATTTTCTTTAAGATTTGTTCAATAAATTTATTCGATGCTTCAACTTGACCATTAGATTAAGGGTAATAGGGAGTATAAAATCTATGTTGAATAAAATATTTCTCCAATAATTTCATGACTTCTTTATTCTTGAAAGAAGAGTCGTTATCCAGAACTATCGTTGAAGGAATACCAAATCATGCTATAATATGATTAAGGATAAAATAAAAAATAACATCCGCAGTAGTAGAATGGAGAGGAATAACTTCTACCCACTTCGTAAAGTAATTTTTAGTTGTCAGGATGTACGTATGTCCTTGAGAAGAAGCTGGTGAGATTTTTCCAATAAGATCAAAACCCCAAATACTAAAAGGCCATGGAGCAACTTGATTACGAAGTTCATGAGCAGGAGCATGAATTAAATTACCATGTTGTTGACACTGAGGACACTTCTTAAAAAATGTAAAAGAATCTAGTTCCATTATTTACCATTAGTATCCCATTCTAAGAAGTTTATTAACTAAAGATTTCCCACCAAAATGTCCCCCACAAGAACCAGAATGAGATTTTGCTAAAGCTATCAGAATTTTGGTTATACCAAGACATCTTAATAGAAAATGATTATAAGAATGTTTGTAAAGCATATCTCCCAAAATTATATAATGTGCTGCAAGCTTCCTAATACGATTATGCATGTTCCTTGTTTTCGATTTCAGAAAGGTATTATCTTTCAAAAAATGAAAGATATGTGAATACCATTCATCCAAATGCAAGTTAAAACAATAAGCAATAACCTTATTAGAAATTACAGGGTGTTTAAGAGTGTGTTTAGTAAATTGAAAGTCTTTGGCATTATTCTTGATACAAACCAAAGAATCTGTGCTTTCCATGGCGTCCGCGTGTCGATTATCTTTCCTAAGTAAATTTTGAATCATATAAGAAGAAAATTGTGAAAGAATATCAAGAGCCAAATCTCTATATTGCATCATTTTATCATTCTTAGTCTAATAACCTCCTTTTATTTTTTTAAAAATCAATTGCGAATCTCCGTAGATTTCCAAGTTTTTAATATGAAGGGATGAAGCTACTCGTAAGCCAGCTATAAGAGCTTCATACTCCGCAATATTGTTAGTACAAGAAAAGGTCAATTAATATGACATAGGGATCGGTTTCTTTGTAGGAGGGACCAAGATAATTCCTACACTAGAACCTATCTTACATCTAGAACCATCAAAATATAATTCCCAAACATCTTCCTTCTTAATTGCTAAAATGTTGTCATCCCAGAATTCTATTTAGGTAACGCTCGTATCAGAATGAGGACAAGGACCTTCATATAAATAATCAGTTAAAGGCCGTCCTTTTATTGACTTTTGAAGACTGAAATTAAGATCAAATTTCGTTAGTAACATCACCCATTTTTCCAGATGGCCAAAGAGATCAGTCTTTGAGAAAAGGTGTTTTAGAGGATCAAATTTAACAATCACATTGACCTCAACATTCAACAGGTAATTCCTGAGTTTTTGACAAGCATAAACTAAAGCCAAGCATTGTCTTTCCAAATTGGTATATCTTGTTTCATAATCAAGTAAGGTCCGACTAATTTAGTACACTGGTCTTTCCTTACCTTCGCTATCATGTTGAGCCAACAACGCACTCATGACATTGGAAGTAGCAGAAGTATATAGATATAAGGGTTTATTGAATTGAGTCAGTTGCAAAATAGGGGGATTAACAAGATACTTCTCAAATTACTCAAAGGATTGTTTACATTCTTGGTTCCAAGAAAAAGTGGTATCTCTTCTAAGTAAGTGAAAGAAATAGTTCTATCGGCTAAATTAGAAATGAAGCAACGAATAGCTTGTATTTTTTTGTATAAACTGCGTAATTGAGAAATATTCTTAGGAGGAGGCATGTTAACAATAGCATCAATATTTTCAGTGTCAACCTCTATGCCTCGCTTAGAGATTATAAATCCTAATAATTTACCAGAATCAACTCTAAAGGCACATTTTTTTGGATTCAATCTCATATTATAACTCCTAATTCTTCCAAATATTTTCCATAAAATGAACACATGATCCTCTCTTTGTATAGATTTTTCCAAGATTTCATCCACATAATCTTCCAAAATCTTATGAATGTAATCATGAAAAATCAAAGTCATAGCGCGTTGATAAGTTGCTCCCACATTTCTTAATCCAAAGGGCATCATGACCCAACAAAATGTTCCCCAAGGTGTTATAAATGTGGTCTTAAGTTGATCTTTAATAGGAATAAAGATTTGATTATAACCCAAAAAACCATCCATAAAAGATAATAAAGCATGACCCGCTGTCAAATCCACAATCATATCAATATTAGGTAATGGGAAACCATCTTTTAAGGATGCCTTATTTAAATCTCAAAAGTCAGTGCACATCCTTATCTTATTTTCTCCTTTTGAAACAACCACAATATTAGAAATCCATTCAGAGTAATCAATAGAGCAGATGAACCCAACACCTAATATTTTTCAATTTTAGCTTTAACTAACAAGGCAATGCCTGGATTCATCTTCCGAATTTTCTATTTCATAGGTTTAGCAATAGGTTTGAGAAAAATATTGTGAGTAAAAATCTTAGGATCTATACCTGACATATCCAAATATTTCCACGCAAATATATCTATATACTCAAGTAAGAGGGAAACCAACTGATCATGTTCATCGTGATTCAAACATTTCCCAGTTTTGATTGTTTTTCAGAGTCATTCACATCCATTTGAAATTCCATAGTCTCAGTTATTAATAAATTACTTTGCATGGGAGAATCCATTAGCAAAGGAGAAATATCTTGTTCATCATGTTCTCCAAAATAGGCATCATTATTCAGAAAATAGGGCTTTCTTCTTTTATGATGAAACGTAGGTAGATCTTGATAAGCCCCTAAAAAACCTGCTAGGGCTTCATCCTCAGGAAAAATACCCAAACTAGGTTTTTGATCCATGTCAAGGAGAAATAGATTAACCAACTTCAAATGTCCATTGGAGATATGATTGACATTAAGAGGAAAAGTCGATGGTTGCTTATAAGGATTGAATCCTAACCCATAAGTATAATCATAAACTTCATTGTCCAAGGGCACTTGTATACCTTGTTCATATTTACCACATCCTTTCCCATTGAATCTTGATTTATTGAGTAAATGAAAACAAAACCATATCTATCGGCCATATCAGATTGAGTTAAAGGAGCGCCATATGTCACAATGTCATAGCAATCTGGTTTTATTGTCTCAATTATTTCTGCAAGTGAAGCAACAACAAAGTTACTTTTTAATTCCTTAGAAAGTGGAGAATGAATAAAAACTTGTTTTTCAAACCCACTTTGTTCTTTCATAAACTCTAAATTAGAAACTTTATATCCTCCCATAAAAGAAGGATTAAAATCCAATGTTCCCCAATCATCTCTAGTCAAAGAAGAGGATGGAGCTTCAACTTGTTTAACTTCAGGTGGTTGTTCAGGTTCCTTGGTGGTATAGGTTCATAAACCTTAGCATATTCCACATTTAGGCAAGGATTCAGCACGTCATCCACATGTAGTGTATACATTAGATTGTTATAAATGAACCTAACCTTATGATGAAGAGTAGAAGGAATCACATGCATATTATGTAACCAAGGTATTCCTAACAAAATTTTATAATTGAGAGGTCCACGCATAACATGAATAGGTGTGTTAAGAAGAACTGGACCGACCTTAATAGGTAGCGTAATAATACCCAAAGTTTTCTTTGAAATGTTATCAAATCCATGAATAGGGATATTATCCGATTGAATGGTTGAAAGATTGGCCTTGATTTCCTTAAGCATATCCATGCTACAAACATTAAGACCAAATCCATTGTCAATTAATATTCTATGAATGATACTTTGATTGATAGAAACAACAACCATAAGAGCATCATATTGATTAATATGCACCTCAACAAAAGTTAAATCATCATCGGTAAACATAATACGAGGTACTGAAGGCATAGTATGCATGCACTCCAAAAATGAATTAACATTATCTTGATTAGGAGATAGAGTAGGAAGAGTAGATAAATCTTTTTGCAATGCCTCATGATATGTAGGAGAAGTTTGAAGTAATTCCCATAAAGATATCTTAGTTGGAGTAGCGCATAATTGCTCAACTAAGTCATACTCCTTAAAGGAAGAAGGTAACCTAGGTGCTTGAGGAAGCACAGGTTGAGAAGGAGGTAAATAATTTGGGACAGTAGGTAGAGGATTATTCCGTGTGTGATAAGCATGTGAAGAATTTGTGTTATCAAATAAATCCAAAGGATCTTTAGGTTTACTCTTAATAGTTATTCTAGGACATCCTTTTACCATCATCAAAGGTTTAGGGAATAACATTATAGGTGCCTCAATGTTGCAAATAGAGGAATATGAAGGTAACCATGCACACACCCTATGGTAAAGGTCAATTGGAGAGGTTATGGAAGAGGATGAAATAGGAATAGGATCGATGGAGATCTAATTCAAACCATTTTCATTCTCACTTCCATGTACCTCATTAAGGGATCTATCCTCTTGTGCAACAAAAGCCTCATCAAAGTATTCAAAACAAAATTCATACATGTTGAACACAAAATAAAGTTACAAGCATGTAAATGTTTTTGTGTTTTTAAAGAAATTATGTAATTTCTATATATTTTTGGAATATAAATGCAAGAGCATAAAAGAAAACCTACTTCTATATGCATGCAAGATCTAATATAAAATGTAAATCTAACACCAAAAAGAAAGAGTTGTCTATCGTGGGTTCACCAAAATGTAAGGGGTAAATTTGGATGGTCTTCTATATAGGGTTTGCACAATAGAGATTTGTATATAAAAGAGACCCTAAGCCATATTTAGCCATTTACATTTAATTGTTATGATAAGGATTGTAAAGCTTGAAAAAAATTGCAAAGAACAATGGAGTAAAATACCTACCTCATATCATAGCAGATCTAGAAATACCCTTTTTCTGATGCCTGTGTTGAGTTTCTGGAAAATCTTTGACCAGATATGGAACAGAAATGCAGAGACGGACAAAACCCAAAAATATTTTTCCGATCTAACACAGTTCCGATTTTGACCCTCAAGTCAATGTCACCATTGACCCAGAATTTTTTATTCCGACCTAGGGAAGAATCAACCTCCAAAATCTCTGACAGAAAATCTATTTCCGGATCCCTATAGTTTTTTGAAAAGGGTATCCGAACCTGCACTCCAACTTGTTGTCCCGATCCTATAACTCCCGAAACAACACCTGCAAATATCTGAAAAAAGGGTTTTGGGGTGGCTATATAGGGTTTTGCCTTAGTCAAACCCCCACTTTGGTTGTCTCCACCTCCATGAATAGCTGAATATAGTAAGATGTATGTGTGTTTTTTGTTCTTAAAAAGAGCTTTGAATGTGTAATGCCAAGATCTAATCCTCTAGATTAAAACCCTAACATGAATTGAAAATGAGAAAGCAATGCATAGATTTGAATATGATAAAGAAAGCATACCAAGCCCCCAAGGTTAAATTATTCCTACCAAACTCACAATCCATAATTTCTACCCCATGATAGTATCTTTTGAATGCTTGAATGTTGAAAATGGTGGATCCAAGAAGAAGGAAGGAAGGAAGAACTCTTTCTTGCTCCAAGGAAGATCCACAATAGCTTGTCCACAAAATGCTTGTATGTATTAAGGAATCACCATATCTTTTCCTTCTATATCATCCTCTTTCTTTCTTGCATCATCATCATGTCATAATCATAATTGCATCATATCATCTTACAATTTTCTCTCATGAAGAAATGAAGGCAAAAGAGAGTGTTTATATAGAGATCTCAATATAGACCTCCTAAGGAAATGCAAGGGACCAAAATTCAAATTTTGCCTTGAGTTATGGTCCAATTAAAATCACCAACCAAGGAGGAGATGTATTAATTTGAATATCGAAGAAAACACTTCCGCATCCGGACTTGGGGACCTATTTTTAAGTTTAGAACCTCGATAAGCTTTGGATCTAAAAGCGGGGACCAACACCCGACCAAGGTCAAAGGAGAACTTGACCTAGGTCAAGCATGACCTTGAAATTGACCTAGGTCAAGGTTGACCTCGATTCAGACCTAGGTCAGAATTGACTTCAACCCTGACCTAAGGTTTTAGGCAGGTCACCTTGAGAAATCTGTAGGATTCCCAGGTTAGTCAGGGACCTAGGAAGGTGAGAAAACACACCAGAATGTTGGATAGAGGCCAAAGAGGAGGTATGATGAAGATTAGGAGAGATAGTACATAGGTTCTACCTAAAAATAAAGCCATAGAGAGGGAAATTAAGTAGGATCCATAGGATCCTAACCCTAGTTTCACCTAGAAATGCAGAATCAAGTGCAGATGCAACCTTAATGCAAATCTAATATGCAAGTGTACTACAAAAGGGTGCTAAACCTACCAAAATGGAAGTTCTTCCATTTTTAGATGATACAAATGTCATTTACAAGTATGGTGCAAATATTGTAAATGCATTAAGGGATCAACCTCCTAGGTTTTTGTAGAGCCCAAAGTGTACAAGGATTTGTGAAATCCTTGTCAGTTGGTCCAATTCTAGGAGATTATTGAGAATTGGAGTTGGCTTCTCCATAGAAAATGAAAAGATAAAATCTGTTTCTACATAAGCAATGTAAACCCTTTCAAGGAACGAACACCCCGAAAGGGATGTGGAGATGTCAATGCCAACTAGAATGCAAGAAAAGGTAGAAGGGCCCATTGCAACCATAACCTCATCTACCTTTAAGAAACAACCAATAGAGTCACCAATGATGTCAAAAAAAAAAAAATTCCAAAAAATGAAGAGGAATATTAGGGAGACAAACCCATACTAGATGCACTATGAGCGGTTCAATAAGAAGGTTAAAAGAGATTGCCAAGGTTTGGCTGAGAGACAATTATTTCCCCACACCCATAGTTTTCTCAATGCAAAATCATTTTCTTTAGCAGAAATAAAATCAGTAGTAAAAATCCCACTTTCTCAAGGGAAAAGATCAATGTTACTAGAGACTAGAGATCTCCAAGAATATTCCAACCAGTGATGCAGATCTAGAAGAGAGGGCCAAAACTGGTGAATCTACAAACCAACCCAAAATATTTTTAGAAATCCACATTATCCACCAAATATGAGCCACACACCACCATAGGGGAGGTCTTGACACATGTAATGGGATGAGCTTTCACCTTTTTAATATGAGCAATAAATTTGGCAGCATAAGCATAACTCTGTCCACAAGAAACAACAAAGTTTGGGGGAGGAACCCTAACCTTCTCCCCAAAAGTGGAAATCCCTCAACCTCCAATACCAAGAACAAGAAGAGTCTCGGAGCCACCCATAGTGAGAAGAGGGGATTCACTTTGCGCACACAACCCCAACCCAAAGAGAGGAGGGTTAGAATAGCAAAGAGAAACACACCTAGATGGCCTAACGGTGTACACAAACAGTGAAGGGGAAGCCCCTACAAAATCCCCAATGTAGGGGAATCTTTAATGACCAAGGAAATCAGAGAAGGGTAAGACAAAGGTCTAGGCGGATTCAAAATGCGAGAAGAGTGGGAAACAAACAACTCCATTCACTACAACAACTCCAAATTCAAGTTGTTATTTGAATCAGTGCCAAAATATGTTGATATAGTAGATAATTTCTCCTTAAATAACACTCACATTTAGATAGAATCCCTTATAAATTTTAAAATGATTTACAAGGCATGAGATTCTCCTGGCTTTTAAAGAATGGAATTAAACCCATCCATGAATGTGTTTTGAAATTCATCTTCTTCTAACATAAACTAGTGTTAGTAACCAATGCTTAAAAACAAAATATCTAACATTTAATTGAATCATTTTCTTCTTGCTTTCATTATGTGAGGTTAATAACACATTCCTTACATTTAATATTAGAATTAAAATATTTCACAAAAGCACGAGCCGAGTCCACAAAAGAAGTGATGGAAGCATGTAATAATGAATAGAACCATGTGAGTGAATGACCAATTAAGCTTGTTAGAAACAAGAAACAATGATCAAGTTCCTGAAGAAAATAAAATATACCTATAAAAGAACCATTTACAAAGTATTGTAAGAAGGATCAAGAATCTCTTGATAGATCCCAGACAGATCATGATAGTATTGCAGACTCAACTTCTTCGAGAGTTGAAGGAAATAAACATTAAAATTACTTTGCTTCAAGCTATCAAGGATATTCCAAAGATTAATAAATTAATCAAATATCCCTGTATTAAAACACCAAGAAGAAAAATTAAAATTCCTCCAACTATTCAATTTGGAACTAAACTCACTAATTTTTTATCAGGAAAATATTGTCCATAGAAGTATAGTGACCGTGAGAGTCCTGTTATTACTTTAAGTATAGGAGGGGCATAGATGTCTAATCTGCTAATATATTTGGGAGAAATTATTAATGTTATTACTACTGATATAATTAAAATTTGAAGAATGACAAGTGTTCAACCCATAACAATTGTGCTTCAGTTGGCAGATCAATCTATTTCCAAACCTGAAGGTGTCCTTGAAAATATCATAGTTACCATAGATACTTGGGATTACCCTATGGATTTCCTAGTTTTCAAAGGAAGGAAGAAAAAATAGGATATCCAATCATTTTGGGAAGGCCTTGGTTAGCAACAACTACAACATCAATAGACTATAGATCAAGAAGTATGACAGTATCAAGTGGTTTTAAGAAAAAAGAACTCTCATGATATCCTCCAGCAAAAACTACATTAAAAATGGATAACCCACTTTGAGTAGATGAGGAAATGGATGCAGAGGGGTATGGAGTGGTAGAGATGTTGTCCATTGTAACACTAATGGATCATTTTTTGAGTTTCAAGAGTTTGTTGAAAAAGAAGAAGGTTTTAAGGAAACTTGTCAAGGTTGTGTACCTCAATAAAATACTGTAAGTGAAGAATCTATAGACCAAGGGGAGGATCATGATAAAATTGTACACCACTCTAAGTCACATCCTTGTCCCTTGAACATTCTTATAGGTGAACCATCTAAATAATCTAATGAAACAAAGAAAATTTTGGTGAATGATGAGAAACCTCTCTTCAAATGTTCAACTTTTTTGCCCAAATAAGAGGAGTTAAAACAAGTGTTGAAAACAAATACTGAAGCATTTTCTTGGGAGTAAAAGGATATGAGAGGAATCCATCGATAAATGTGTACTCATCACATATATACTTAAGATGTTAATTTTTTAGACAAGGACATACAAGAACTAATCCAACTCTCAGAGATTTTGTTAAACAGGAAATAGAAAAATTGCTCCAAGTAGGATTTATTTATCCTATTTGTGATAGTCAGTGAGTTTCCCCATTGGTCATAGTACCTAAGGAAAATGGTAAGTGGAACATGTGTGTTGATTATAGGGAATTAAATAAGGCCACTAAGAGATATTATTTCCCTTTTCCATTTATAGACCAGGTGCTTGACAATCTGGCTGACAATAGTTATTTCTTATTTCTTGGTGGATTTAGTGGATATAATTAGATCCAAGTAGCTCCCAAAAACCAAGACAAGATTATATTTACTTTCCCTTGGGGCACTAATGGTTATAGGTTCTTTCCTTTTAGTTTTTTCAATGCCTCTGCCACTTTTCAGAGAGTTGTTCTAGCCATTTTTGTAGATATAACCACTTTCTATGTTGAGGTATATATGGATGACTTCATGCAGTTCATGGTAAAATATTTGAAGAAGCACTATGGAGTCTAGAAAAAGTTCTTCAAAGATGTAAAGATAATAGACTCTCCCTAAAACATGAAAAATTTCCATTAATGAAGAAAGAAGGAATTGTATTAGGGCATCACGTATCTAAGGATGGAATAAAAGTTGACCCTAAGAAGGTAGAAATTATCTAGTAAATAGTTGTTCCAAAAATTCAAACTGATGTTAGAAGTTTTCTTGGGCATGCAAAGTACTATAGAAGATTCATAGAAGGATTTAGAAAACTTGTTGAACCTTTGTTTAACTTTCTCAAGAAGTATATTGGGTTCAATTGGACCAAGGAATCATTTGAAACAATTAAACAATTTGTGACATCTCCTATTATCAAAGGACCTATGTGGGGAGAGACATTTCATATACATAAAGATGTTTCCAATTTTATTGTTGGAGCAATGTTGGGACAATCAGATGAAAATGGAGAAATGCATGCCATCTACTATATCAAAAATAATTTAAGTCCTATAGAGAAGAACTATACAACAACTCAAAATAAATTCTTAGTCGTGGTTTATGCAATAAAAAAACTTTGACATTATATTACGGGTTACAAAGTTTTTGTTCATACTAATCATTCTGCAATTAGGTATTTGATGAAAAAAGTTTTTGTAGGTGGAATAATAATTATATGGTTTCTTTTGTTACAATAATTTGATATAACTATTATGGATAAACCAGGGAAGGATAATCTTGTTGCAGATTTTCTATCAAGAATGGTTATGCGGGGTAATGATGAGCTAGTGACTGACAAGTTTCCGGATGAGCATCGTTTTGCTATTTCTATTCAGTCACCATGGTTTGTTTAGATCTAGCTAAAATTACCTTGGTACAGGAAAGTACCCAAGTTATTTCAACTCAAAGTAAAAGAAACATTTAATAAAAGAAAGCTCAAGATTTAAATGGATTGATGGTCTTTTATATAGAAATTGTCCTAATCATATTTTTCATAGGTGTTATGTGCAGGAAATTGAAGTATATGACATAATTCATTCATTTCATAGTGCACCTGAAGGGGCCCATTATTTAACCATTCAGAGTGTACTCAAGATCCTTAGAGTAGGCTGCTTTTGACCAACAATGACCAAAGATGTTTCATTTTATGTGAAGCATTGTGATGAACGCCAGTGCATGTGAAGGCCTACACCAACAATGGATATGCCTTTGAATCCATCTTTATAGCTCTAGAACCATTTGAGAAATGGGGAATTGACTTCATTGGACCTATTGATCCACCATCACAAGAAAACCATTACATTGTAGTTATCATTGATTATGTTACCAAGTGGGAAAAAGTTGAAGCTTTAGCATTTGCAAGAGAAGACAAGGTAGCCGACTTTCTTTATAAGCACATATTCCAGAGATTTAGAACACCTAGAGAAATTATATCTGATCAAGGACCTTATTTTATGTCAAAGATGATGGAAGCATGTTAGAATTCAAAGAATTCATAAGCCAAGATTGTCTACATGCAAAATAACCTGTTACAAAAGAAAATCTTGGAGACAAAAAAGTTATGAAAGACGAAAAAATTCATTCAGGGGAAAAATCTAATTTGTATAATAATAATTAATAAAATAATTAATTATTATATGCCTAAAGTTTAGCTTAAGTAAAATAGAGAATATTAAGTGACTTAATAATTAAATCAATATGATTTAATTAATAAGTGGAATTACTTTATTACTCTAACACCCCCCTTAAGATAAACTTAGGGAGAAGCTAAAAACCTAGAAACAACTACTTAAAGCATGAAAATTGGGTCCCAACAACAAGGCCTGATCAGGTACCCAAGTACAAAAATCTCTGTAAAGAGGAGAAAACCCAGTGGGAAAAACCCCTCTCCAAAAAGAGATGAAGCCAAGTGAAGGACTGAAGAAGCCTCCAAACTAGAGAATGTCCCAGAAAATAAGAACAAAGAAAGAACATGTAGAACACCTTTGAAGCATGAAGCTGCAAACACTATAAAATTTTTTATTGTTGGAGCCTCCACTGTAATAGAATATGATTGGGTAGAGAATAATGTAAACAAAGCCTGAAGAGATGATCAATCAAACCAAGGAAGCATTAGAACCAACAGGAGATACCCCCCATAATGCTGAGCAGGGAGAGGTATGATAGGTACACTGAAACAGACTGCAAAGAAACACTGCATGATGAAGAACATACAAACACATATAAAGGATGGTGTCATGGAAGGAACACTCACTTGACAAAGGTAGATAGAAAACAAGGCAAACATCAAACCCCCCCATGACACTTTATAGTATAGTGCGAGTATAATAGAATCCCAAACATGCATCAGATGACACTTTATCTCAGTGCATTTGCAAGAAATGCTACAGAAAAAGATGTATACAATATTCAAAAAATGAAACTATCCCAGGACCAGAAACATCCAAGATATCCACCAGAATGCCTTAAAGCAAAAAACTGAATAAAAGATACATGGAGAAGAATCTGGGTGTGAGACCCATAAAAGAAGAAAGGAGAACAAAACTAGATTTTTGATGCCATGCGGAAGCCAAAAAAAGGAGTCTAGAAGAGCAAGATATAGTGACCAGAGTGAAAAATAGAAACCTAAATTTGACTAGAAAAAAACCCTACAAGACGAAAAGATTAGATAACCAAACTAGAAAAATCAGAACAGCCTCGGAACCAGCTTTCTGTCGATATCTCGTTTGGCAAAAAATGTCTCTGTTTGCTCAAGTTATGAGCAAAAAACCACCAGTAGGTCAAAAACCAAATGAACCGGAAGAAACCTCAGCCAAAAATGGCGAAGCCCGGCTAAACTGGTAAAACCCTCCAAATCTGGACTGCCTCCAGAATTGCCACCAACTTTGGTAGAAAAAATATCTTTTTTTTTTATGAAAAAACAAAAAAAAATAGCAATTGTTTTTTTTTTAACAATTAAAAAAACATGTATTTTTTTGAAAAAAAAAACATTAAAAAAATAGTCTATTTTTTTAAGAAAAAAACACACAAAAAACATTTATATTTTTTTATTTTAAAAAAGCGTGTTTTTTTTATTAAAGAAAAAATCATAAAAAAAACTTTATATTTTTTGTTTTAATTTTTTTTAAAAAAAATAGGGCTGTCATTTTCTCTCTCCTCCATGCAACTAGACAACACAAAAATCAAGGCGGTACAGAAATCAAGGTAGCACATAAATCAAGGTAGCACATAAATCAAGGCAACACATAAATCAAGGCACATAGAAATCAAGATGGCATGAAAATCGATGCAGCGTCAAATCTGAGGTGGATTTTTGCCTCGTAAAATGTGTCCAGGGCTGTGCATGCAAAAATAGGGCCCAAATTCCAACTGTGTCCAAATAGGACGTGCCTTATATGAAAATGGGGGTTTTAGGGTATTCCAAACACAAACTAGATGTCAGTTTTTGCCCAAAGTGCTCCAAAAAATAAATGCCCTCCAGATCCACACAAAAAATGCAGAAAAACCTTGAAACCCTCAGAGCTCCAAAAACTTCAAAAAATCAGGAATGGGTAGTAGCAAAGAGGCTCTGATACCGTGTTAGAGTTTAAAGAATTCATAAGCCAAGATCATCTGCATGCAAAATAATCTGTTACAAAAGCAAAGCTTGGAGACAAAAGGTTTTGAAAGACAAAAAATTCATTCAGAGAGAGAATACAAAATACAAAGAGATCAAACCTAATAAAGGTGATCAAAACCCTAAAGGGGAAAAATCTAAGTTGCATAATAATAATTAGTAAAAGAATTAATTATTATATGCCTAAAGTTTAGCTTAAGTGAAATAGAGAATAATAAGTGACTTAATAACTAAAAAAATATGATTTAATTAATAAGTGGAATCACTTTATTACTCTAACAAAGCATTCATGGAAAGATATCAAGTGACACATAGGAAATCTTTACCTTATCATCCACAAGCTAATTTCTAGTTGGAGGTTACAAATAGAGAAATGGAAAATATTCTGACAAAAACTATGTCATCAAGAAGAACAAATTGGGTAGAATAATTAAATGAAGCAGTCTGGGCATACAATACTACCTGGAAGACTACTACTAGATTTTCTCCATATGAACTTATATATGGAAAAACACCAGTCATGCATATTGAATTTGAGTTAGAAACATTGATTACAACATCAAAAGTAGGCATAAATATTTCAGAAGTAGAACATGCAAGAATTCAAAACCAAAGCCGATTATATGAAATGAGAATTGAGGCTTTGCATCATATAGAGGTGATTCAAAAATAGAGGAAATTTTGGCATGACAAACATATTGTGAGTAGACAATTCCAACAAGTGGATTGGGCCCTATTGTTTGATTCAAGGTTTCAAGAATTTAAAGGAAAGTTTCACACAAGATGGCTGGGACCTAATGAGATTGAGAAAGTCTTTGGTAATGGTGTTGTTCACTAGATACCAGTTGGTGGAGAAAATAAAACTATGTTGGTTAATGGGCATAGGCTGAAGTTATATTATAAACCAACATGAAGGGATGAATCTGTTTTAGATTTTTAATCTAGAGTTGAACAATTTATTATGGAAGATATTTCTACCATGATGGAATGTTCTTCTTCTTAGTTTGTGCAGAAGAAAAAAATTAAGAGAATAAATTGAAAGCCAGAAATGATAGTTTATTCTCCAAAAAAAATTGGGACTGATTGAAACCCAAAAATGACAATCAATCCCAGGGGTGAATTAAAAACCATAAATGGAAGTTCGTACCTTAGAGTAAGTTGAAAACCAGTAATGACAACTTACTCAGATCAAATTCATGTCACTCTTGATGTCTCTTGATTTTTCATGAATAAGACTCTGCATATTCCAAGAAGCATATCTCCGAATCACTTTGAGTCCCTCTTGAAAAGTCACATAAGTCTTAAAAGGAAAAAATGCATTCAAACTCATATTTTCTCCCGATTGGTCGATACATTTATTGCTTTGAGAAAGAAAAATGATGCTTGAAAGCTCATGGTATGACAATACAAATAGGCTCACTTCTAGAATATAAGAAATGAAAGTTGAATCCACCATTGAAGTCATTGTCACCGATACTCTGCAATACAAAAATGATATAATACTCTGCTACTAATTGCATCAAATCACATGTACATAAACACCCATATTTTCCCTTGTCAGATTCACATTCACTTGGCATATACTTGCAAGCAAGCATACAAAAAGCAAATTCATCGCTCTTTTATACCATCTCATGCCAACAACGAAGTCAGCCTAATCCAGTTTGAAACATGTCACACTGAAAAATTCCCATGGTGGTAAGGAATGAAATGTGAACCACCTCACTCAATAAAACATGCCTTACACATAACAACATGCTACACCATCACTGAGATCTTCGGTACCAACAAATAAGATCTATACATTACAAATACACTGACTAAAGCACAACAAAAACTTATAAGATAGGACCAAACCCAAACAAATGATCCACAATATGTTACACAACAAATGGAACTAGCACCGACATAAAAAAGGCTAAATATTTAAAGCACTTTATCTGATGCACACTTCTACCGAAGCACTAAAACAACCAATCTACATTTATGCGTAAGATATGTTGACATCAATGACAACCATAAATGACAACACCGATTATAGCATTAGATTATCATCCTAAAAAATTGTTGCATGTGCTTATTGATGAAAGCTCAAGTTGGGATGCTATTTTTAGAACTATTATATAGCTTAAGATATTTGCATTTATTCTCTACAGTTGTTAGTGTATCTTCATTAGATGTATTTATCCCTTCTATTTCTCTATAAAAGGAAGCATTAAGAATTTTAAAAGTGTTTCCTCTATTTTATTTGTAATAAAATGGACCTCTATGCCTTTTGTCAATATTCATGCTTGCATACATTTCTCTATTGAAACTCTAGAACACACAAGTTTTGCATGTGAATCCATCTTAATCAAGGTTTCTGCTAGGGTTTGACAATGTGGCTGTTACATGGGAGATGTCAGGTCTAGGTGCCATGAATTTCTTGGGGAAGATATTATTATATGAGGTGTCCAATGTTTGTTGGCCTCTGCACCCCTTGGTAAATTTGGTGGCCTCTCTTTCTACCCCTATCACTACCAAATCAATGAAAAATCTATCAAAATCAACAACAAACACCAATAATGTTAAGTAGGCATTGCATTCAGGTATCCTTGTTAGTGGATTGGGATACCGATATTTCTCTGGTAAATTGGCCTCCCCTAACTTTGGAAATGTTTCTTGGTAGTGTCCCCCATCCTGTCTACCCCTCATCCACAACTTGGGAATTATGCTTGGATGATTTGTCTATTTTTTGCATAATCATTCCCTAATCTTCCGATTCAAAAGTATTTGGCCAAAATTAAGTGATATGCGCTCATGGGTTTTTGAGAAATGGAAAGGATATATGGAAGGATAAATTTGGATTTACCACTATGCTAAGAGAATTTTTATTATGGAATGTGATTCTTAGGAGGATAAGTAGTTGGTGTTGGAGAATGGTCATTGGACCTTTCAAGGTGATTTCCTATGTATGAAACCTTGGTTCCCTATTTTTGATTTGTGTATAGACATCTTCACTACAACTTATTTTTGGGTATGAACATCATGTCTTCCTTACAATTCTAAGAACTTTAATACTTGTAGGCCTTTGAAAATGGCTTAGCGAATGATGCAGAGCACACAAAAAAAGTTAAGACCACATATTATCTCAAATCATCAAAACGGTGGAGAAAATAGATCTATAAAATCATGAGTATATTATTCCATTCCAATTCCTCCCATCCATCCTATTACAAAGCTTATATCCCCTTATATAGGGAAGTCTCATATCTTATTGAATTTTTCTGAAATCTTAGGACATCCAAACCACCCCTATTCTTGTGCTAACACCTTAACCATATGATAAAAAAATACATTACATTGATTCATCTCATTACATAGCATTGAGGAGGTTATGAACAACTAACTCCCCCTATACGTATATGAGTCTAGATACTCCTACAAACTTATCATAATTAAGTACTAAATTTAAATAAGAAGCTCATTTCCCTTTAATAATTTTGTATACTGTCTAAGGTCTAATCATAAATGATTAATGTGGTCTTATGCTCTTGCATCAGACTCTCAGGGTAGAAAATTTTTAAGACCTTCTAGTCATAAGTCTTCAATCTGCTTCTTTCCAATTGTATCCCACAGTTGTTTTTATTGTTGTCCAGCATAAGTTCTTATTAAATTTGTCCTATTACCTTCTTGTATTTGTTGATATGCTACCATTATCCTCAATCTTCCTAGTTTCTATACTTTATGTTACAATGCTCCACTTTCCCTGTTGATGTAGTCCCTTATGATCAATTAATTTTTATTGTTGACTATTTTCTCCACTTCAGTATGCATCCCCTTAGGAAATTTCTACATTAGTACACATAACTAAATCTTAAGATCCAACATAGTATTTTTCTTATCCATGCCTCTAACATTGTTCCATTTCAATCTTTATCCAGTTTAGCCCCCCCCCTTTACAAACTATTCATATCATTTTGTCCTCTTTGATTATCTCTCCTCATTCCAAGGATTCCTTAGTTGGGGGTGGTAATCCGAATGGAAAATTTTCTGTGGCCTCTATCATTTCTTTACATTATTTCCATGAAGGACCTCGACCCTTCTGGGCTAAATCTTGCTTGAAAAAGTGTATTCCTAAAGTTAATATTTTTATTGGCTTGCCCTTCAAAACAAAGTTCTCACTTTGGACAACCTTCACAAAAGGGGGTTCTCTTTCCCTAATAGATGATGTCTTTGTTGTCGGATTGAATAATTAGTGCTTCACTTGTTTGTTCACTATGCTTTTTCTCAACAATTTTGGGCTTTGCTTCTCCAGAGATGGAATATTAGCTGGATTTTTTTGAACTCACTGGAAGATTTCTTTTTCACAGTGGAAGTGTCCAAGTTTCAATAAGAATTATATTGAGCTTTGGAATCTTTCTGCCCCTTATCTCTTCTGGCATATTTAGAAGGAAAGAAATAACAAAAAATATAGAGATAAGGCCTCTCCCTTGGGTGTGATTGTTGACAAAATTTATTGAGGGATTTTTGAATCTCTATACAACTCTAGTTTGAGATGCCAGGACGCCTACATGGATTTTGAGAAAGATGGAAGATCTCCTCTCTCCTTCAAAAACATTTGAACCCTAGGGAGGGGCTAGTATGGTTATCTCCCCCTCCTAGATGGATAAAGGTTAACTTCAATAGGGCTTCCAAAGGTAATATGGAGAATGTTGGTTTTGGGGGAATTGTTCAGAATTTAGCTGGTTGTTGTCTGGCTATGGTGGCTGGTCCCCTAGGTGTTTAATCTAGTCATTACGATGAGGCGATGGGGGCCTGGAAAGCTTTGTCAATTCCCAAAGATTTGAATTATGATGACATATGGTTGGAAGGGGGCTCGATGAACATAGTTAAATGTCTAGATGGTTCTAGTAAGCCATCTTGGAATATTCATACTATGATCAATAAAGCAAATGACATCATCGAATCATTTAAATGTATCATCATTAAACATGCCAATTGTTAAATCAATGCCTCCATGAATAGTCTTGAAAATTATGGGGTGTACTATGATAAAATCATTACTTGGAAAGGGGAAATTTTTTTGCCCCAAGATATCTTCGCAGTTGTGAGATGTGAAAGGATAATTGCGAAGGTCAGAATTTTTTTTAATAATGATGGAAATGACAACTAGTCACCTTAATCCTAATTATGGTATGGTAACATTCCCCCTTGGAAGTGAAAGGCGTTCAATTGATCTTAAATCTCACAATTTATGGGTTTTGGGCATTGTTTTAAGTTTGGGTTCAATTCTCATTCTTAACTTCTCTGTTAAAATTGTTCATGTGATTGTTATTTTTGAAAAGATAGGAGGGGATCTAATGCAGAGAAGATCCTGATGACTATAGTAAGTGGAAAGAGGAGCCTAAATTTTGGAAGAAGATTGTGAAAGGAAATATCACACCTTTTATGGAGTGTTTGCAAGGGTAAAAATAGGTTAAAGTGAAGAAAGTTGTTCACACATTTGCAGACAATTGGGAGAAGGGCCATTTATCTCTGTATGGCACAAGGTTCAAAATCTTGATGCATATCATTTCTATGGTTACCGGTATGCAACATTATGGCATGATATTCTACCATCACAGGAAGGTCTTAGACAAAGTTGTGAAGTCTTTTCCTAGGGATGAAGAAGAGTGTGTTTTGTTGGGTAAGCTTGTCTCTGGGTACTATGATCTTGAAAAAATTAAAGAGTTGTGGAAAATGGTTCTAATTTTCATAATGGATTATTTCACTATCAATGGAAGGTTTACAAGAGCCCATACTTACCTCTTCATCCTCCTGAACCATTTCAGACACAAGAAGAGGTTTTCTCTTCCCTACTAGCTTTGTATTTTGTTTGCAGACAACCTCAATAAACACAAAAAGAAGGTAAGCTCTCCAGTTATCATAATGGCCTTATCCTTCTTATCTATGAGAATGTAAATTTTTGGCTATTAATGAAAATAAGAAACTTATTTTTTTTTCAGATAAGGGAAAATGGAAGTTTCCTAGTGGAGAAGGGAAATGTTTTGCTCATTTTGAGCGAAAATCAGCAATATTTGATAAGGAGGAAGAGAAGGATAATGACAATGGAATGGATATTGTCGATGGTGAAAATGGGGAAGAAACTAGGGAAAGGGATGAGGAGGATAAGGGTGGAGATTTTAAGTAGGATGAGTGAGAGGTTAATGATGAAGGACATGAAGAGAAGGAAGGGAATGACGAATAGGAGATGGAGGACATTGTTGGGGAAAAGAAAGAGATTGGGATTCAGGTGGATCTCTATGGAAAAGGTTTGGAGGATGAACATAATAATATGTCTACCTTGGTGCATGGCTCATTGACTCCTTCCATCAATGAGGTGGAGGAACATATAAAGAAGGTCCCGGTGCGGGAGGAATTTTGTGATCCCTCCTTTACACCTGTTATTTGGAGAAGGGGTTATGGTTTTAATACTAGTCCCTTGCTTAAATATGAGGATTATCTAGAGCATCAGATGGGGTCCTCCATTTTGGTGGATTTTAATTCTAAGCTCTCCAATACCTTTGATGATTCCAAACTCTAGTTGGCTAAGTCAAATTTGAAGGCTGCTCTAAAGTATGAAAGGTGGGTTTTCCAGAAAATCAAGAGTCTGGCCATCAAGAACCAGGACTTGGAGGAAAAAGTGAAGAAAATGGGTGAGGAGGATATTGGTAGAAAGGGAAGGCTGGCCAATTTATAATATATGATAATTGAGCTGACCAAAAGGGTGGATAATGGAGCTAAAATTATGAGGAAGATCCTCCAGGCACACTATGATGGCATGATGACCTCAACCAAGAACTTGGATGCCCTTGTTTGCTACCTCGAAGGGAACAACCCCTCTAAATTCAGTGTGGATGTTGATGTGGACTTAGAGGATAACAATGCTATGTCTTATGGTCTAGGTAAGCGTACAAGAGCCATTTTGAAGAAGAAGGAAGCTTATGCTTCCAAACATGTCTCTGCTCTATGTGAGACTGTGAAAAATATGTTCAAAATTGGGGAGGAGGTTGGAAAGATCCTTGAAGACATGATATAGGTTTTGGTTTGTTTTTTTGTCTTTGTTTGGTGTTTTCAGGGGGTTCTACTGGTTTTTTTTTGGTTTAGTATGGGGGTTTTGTTGGCTTTTTGTTGGTTGATTGCAACTTAGGCAATTTTTTTGTTTTGGGTTCTTTAAATTCAAATCTTTGGTAAAGATTTAAAGCACTGCGAGGCCCCTTCAAAACCCAATTTTTCTTTAATCCAAAGCATTGTCCCATTTCAACTTTACAAAAAATAAAAATTTTATTGCCTCCATTGTTATTTCACTATTTAGATTCTATTTCTCATCACCAGACATTTCTCCAAAAATGTTTAAAGCACTTTGTTTCCTCCTCCATGGTTGTTTTATGAAAGATTGAATTTCACTTTCCAAACTCTCACTTTTACTTGCATCCATGCACAAATTTTTTTTACTTTGGTAAACATTAAATCTCCAAAAATCACTATCAAGAACAAGAATGATCGCTTCTTTCTTTTCACCATTGTCTACAAATTTGTAGTTTTTTATCCCTCCATATGTATCTATCTCTATTTAAACTTGTGATTCCTCTTTTAGAATATGTTGATGACATTTACTTCTTTCTTCTTCTTCATGCTTCTTGTTTGCAACCTCTTTGTAGTCCTTAATATTTAGATTGACTAATCATTCCTCTGACATCTTGATTTTTGCATTTAAATTTGCATTTACAAGCCTACCATCCCCCACTCCACATGCTGGAATTTTCTTGTTTTTGTCATCAGCCTCTTGTGTTGAATGAAATAAAATTTCATTCTCAAACCCTCTTATTAATATCACCAACAATTTGATTTCCTCATCAAATTTCATTAGCTTTGTATTTGAATGTTTCTCTTTATCTCCTTGATCCTTATTTTGGCTATCTTCATAAACCAACATGTCCCTTTTCACTGAAACAATAGGTTTTTGAAATTTTTCTCCAATACTTGTATTTTCCCATTGTGTGTGATTTTCACTTTGACTGTCTTCATAAAGCAATTTTTCCTCTCCATCTTTGGAAACAAGATTTTGATTCCATTAGTCTTCTATCCTTGAGAACATTTTTGGTTATTGTCCATCATCTTCAATACCTGTAAAACCTTCGCGCATACACAAATTATCAGCTTTTAAAACATAAGGCTCTCTAGCCTCATTTTATGTCTCCATTGTTAGATCTTCATGTTGATCTAAAGTTTCCAAACAATCCATGAAAATTTCATGAAGTCTCTCAACTTCAACATTATCATCATTCTCTCTAACGAATGATCTCCTCTCTAGTTCACAATAGTGAACTTCTTCCTCAAACTCAGTTGCTTTGAGTTCTTCTTCCTTCAACCAAGCACTCAATATTTGTATATATTTTTCCTTGGCTTTCTTGAAAAAAAATCCTTAATAGGCCATATAAATTTCTTCATCATTCTTCATCCATATCTTTGATCTCTCTCAGTTTCCTAGTGGTATCATCATTATAATGATTTGTTCCTTCATCTTAACAATTTCTCTATCAAATTTTGTTTTACTTGTCCTTCTCATCGAGCTATGCCATTTTATTTGGCATTCTTCCTTTTTATATTGTTCCTTACACCTAAACCTTGTCATGACCATCAATACTCATCTTCACTACTTCCTTTATGTACTTTTCTCTTGTCCATTTGTGAGTTGCACTAAGCCTCTATAATAGAAATTATGTTTCACCCTGCTACAAGTACCCCAACAAGCTTTTCTCCTATGATCTTGGCCTTTTGGTAACATTTTCTTCTTATCTCTGATACCTTCTAAATTTCCTATACTCTTCTGGAATTTTATACTTTACTCACTCTCAAGAAATTCACCTTCTCTTTCTCTGCAAAATCTACAACTATGGAGTCATCTTAACAACTTCTACTCAACCTCTCTCGGAAGTATTCAAATATGGGAAGAGACAGATAGAGAAGCTGAAAATAATTTAATTCAAATAATATGTCACTTCATGTTATTTTCACTCAGTACATATTATAATTATATAGTAATTTAATCTCATATATTATAGGAAAGTCCTGAAATAAATCCCTAAATATATTTGAGTTATTTTAACAACCCAACACATATGTACCAATATAAAAAATAAATAAACTATCACATCTCCTAACAATAATATAATTTTTTTGTCAAGAAATTTATAGCTAACCCAAGCTTTTATATAAACACTAATTTCTAACACCTCCCCTTAGTGTGAATATGGGGTGAAGGTACATTACAATACTTGATGACCATACATAGTACCTCACCAAACACTATAAGATAAGAGTAGGGACAAACACATCTAATCATGTCAAGAAATAATGAACTAGCCTTACTATGCTTATTACTTTCATCCAAGGATAAGGATAAACACATCTACCCATGGATCCAAGGATAAGGAATAAAACATCTATCCAAGGTCTTATATCTAGTTTTGATAGGGACAAAACATCTATCCAAAAATAAGGTCATGAACAGGGACATACACTTGTTCTCACAAAATTACGATTAGGACACACATATCTAATCATAATCTATAGCTTATACGACTTGGGAAATACACTTCCAATCACTTACAAAATTATGTGAATGGGGATAAACACATCCATTCTCAAACAATCATTAAGTGTGATTTGGGACATTGATGCAGGACCATCTTGGGATCGTTGGCAATCCTGATCAACCAAAAAATATGTTTTCTTTAGTTCGGTTGCTTGTTGGAGGCTGCTCGGAAATGTACTTGGTAGCTTCTTTTGCTTAGTGCTCGGGATCAGTTACTTGTTCTATCTTGCTTTACCGATGGGTCTTGGTGGATGTTTTGGCTATTGGTTACCTTCTTACTGAGTCATTTCTGTTACTCAGTCGGCTTCTTACCGAGTTGTTTATCTGGTTGTTGGATCTTCTAGCTGACTTCTGATTTAATTTTTGTAGCGTAATTAATGTGGGATCTCTCATTGAGATGTGTATGGACCTAAATCTGGGTCTTTGCTATTTCCTATGTTGAATCTTTAGGATTTGAGTGTCGACCTCTTCAGTGGACTCTTGTATATATTTGGTTTCTATTCTTAGATTAGAAAGTAGTTTTGGGGATCGAAGATTAGGAGTTAGCAGATTTGGATGGCAGGTCTGTGACCTCACATGTATCAAGATTATTCTGTGAACATATGGATGTATATGGATAAAACTGGGAAGGCCTTACAACCTGACATGTAACGAGTTTGATGAAATAATATAAAGTTCTTATTTTTCTTCTCTCCTTTTCTATGTTTTAGCTTCCATGTTGTTCTGGAAGTTGGTTGGGTTAGCTGGGAGTGCCTTTGGGCCCTAGTGTTCCTACCCTCCTTGCGTCAAGAGGCATTAGAGAGAAGGTTAGAACTAGGTTCCTTATTTTATTCCCTAACCCGAGTTGGTTGATATTGTTGTGGGGTAGCAGATTGCGATCTGACCTGCAATTGCAGAGGGTTTCAAGATAGTTCATGGGAGAGGAAATGTAGATCCAGGTCTAGCTGATATGCTAAGACAAATGACTACAAGATTGGAAGCTGTTGAGACAGCCCATCGCAGAGGAATACATCTTGAAGATGTTAGTGATGATGAATTTGAAGAAGTGCAAGGAGAAGTTGCACCTGCAATTGTGATGGATCAGGAAGAAGTGAGATTCTTGAGAGATTTGACAAGTTTGAAGTCCACATCTTAGAATCCTTCTGAGTATAGTGGAAATTTGGATTCTGACGAATTGATAGATTGGATAACCATGATGGAAAAATACTTTGAGTATGAAAATGTATCAAAGGAGGCAAATGTAAATATTGCAAGCACAAAGTTGAAAGGTCATGCATCCTTGTGGTGGGAGCATCTGCAATTGGATCGGAAAAATAAGGGTAAAGACAAGATCAAGGTATGGGATCGAATGATAAACAAATTGAAAGGCAATTTTCTACCTTGTGATTACCAGATTAACCTAGTAAGGAGATTGCAAAGTTTGAAGAGGAAAGATAGCTCGTTAAAAGATTACATTGTGGAACTCTACAGATTAGAAATCTGATCTGGACATGCTGAAGATGAATTGAAAAGAATAACAAGGTATCTGAATGGACTAAGAAGCTCTATACAAGATGAGATCAGCTTGGTAAAGATGGAGAGTATTGAAGAGGCATATCAGTTTTCCCTAAAAGCTGAGGAGAAATTGAACAAAAGATATGAACAAAGGAAAAGAGGAAGAGGTGGTAGATTCCCTAGAGGAAGAGGTAGGTCTCATGGTGAAAATAGTAGATTTGAACCAGGCAAGACAATTCTAGACACATATCAAAACAAAGGAAATACCAAATGGAAAGGTGGAAGTTCATTCCGAGGAAGAGGAAACTACTCTCGAGGTGGTTATAGTAGAAGAGGGTTCCAAGGAACTTGTTACAATTGTAGTGAGGAAGGACATAGATATTTTGAGTGCACACATGCAAGAAAAAAAGTCAGTAGTAGCAGAAATTCTTTGGTGCAAGAGGAGTCACCGAATGAACCTGAGAAGGAAGGAAATATAATAATAAGAAGGATACTTTTGAGTGAGAAATATAAGCAAGATCCTGTAAGGAAATTTTTTTTCAAGACCAGATGTAGAGTTGCAGACAAAGTTTGGAAAGTAATTGTTGATAGTGGAAGCTCGAAGAATCTGGCATATGATAAAATGGTCACAAAGTTGCAATTGGAAAGAATGAAGCACCCAAAGCCCTATCAAAATTCATGGATCAAGGATGAGCATACATTAATGGCGAGTGAACAATGTTTTGTGAATCTGAAAATTGGAAAGTATTATGATAAGGTGTTTTGTGATATTATGCCAATGGATTGTTGTCATATTTTGTAGGGTAGACCTTGGCAATATGATAGAAATTCTATACATGATGGAAGAGTGAATAGATATACTATTTGGGTTGATGGTAAGAAGCAAATCTTGTTACCTTTGGTTGAAGAATCTGTTGGTGAGATATGGACATCTGTGAATTCTGTTTGATAGAAGGTAGACATTTTTTTAAGGATTTGAAAAGAAATGATGTTTGTTATGCTTTGATTCCTAACAAACCAAGTAAGAAAATAGAAGATGAAGTTCCTGCAGAAGTTGAGAAATTGCTTACCGAGTACAGGGAGATTATTTCAGGTAATGACCATGATGGTTTGCCACCGATGAGAGATGTTAGTCATTGTATAGATTTGATTCTTGGAGCTAGTTTACCAAACAAGGCACTACACTGGTTGACACCAACCGAGAATAAAGAACTTAACCAACAAGTTCATGAGTTTTTGAACAAGGGTTTAATCAGAGAAAGTTTGAGTCCATGTGCAATACCAGTTGTATTGGCACCTAAGAAGAATGGAGAATGATGAATGTACACTAATTCAAGAGAAATTAATAAGATCACAGTTAAGTATAGGTTTCCTATACCGAGGATGGATGATATAATGGATTGTTTGAGTGGAGCAAAATATTTTACCAAAATTGATTTGAAGAGTGGATATCATCATATCAAAATAGGAGAAGGTGATGAATGGAAGATTTATTTCAAGACAAAAGAAGGTTTGTATGAGTGGTTGGTTATGCCCTTTGGTTTAACTAATGCACCGAGTACATTTATGAGGTTAATGAATGAGGGTTTGAAGAAATTATTGAAGAAATGTGTGATTGTATACTTGAATAATATTTAGATATTCAATAAGACTAGAGAAGAGAATTTGATGCATATAAGACAAGTATTACAGAGATTGAAAGAGGAAAAGTGGTTGATAAATTTGAAAAAGTGTTCTTTCATGAGAGAAGAACTTGTGTATTTAGGTTTTGTGATTTTAGTTGATGGTTTGAAGATGGATCCTGAGAAGGTTGGAGCTATACTTAGTTAGTCTACATCTGAGAATGTTAGTGAGGTAAGACCGTTTCAGGGATTGGCAAGTTTTTACAGGAATTTTATCAGAAATTTCAGTTCTATTTGTAACGCTATGACTAAGACAATGAGAGGAGACAAAAGAGAATTCAAATGGACACATGGAGCTGATAAGAATTTTGAGACTTTGAAGCATAAGGTTGTTGAATTTCCTGTATTAACCTTACTTGATTTTAATATCATATTTCAAGTTGAATGTGTTGCAAGTGGAAGTTCAATAGGAGTCATGTTGACTCAAGAAGGTAAACCTGATGCTTTCTTTAGTGAAATGTTGAATGATGCAAAAAGGAAATATTCTGCCTATGATCAAGAATTATATGCTATTGTTCAAGCTCTGAAGAAGTGGAGACATTATTTGATGATGAGTGAATTTGTGTTGTATACTGATCATAAGGATTTACAGTATTTGGGTAGTCAGAAGAAGTTGAATCAAAGACATATGAAATGGGTAGATTATTTGAAGAGTTTCACATTTGTGATAAATAATAAGAGTGGATTTTCTAACCGAGTTGCTGATGCATTGAGTAGAAGATCTTTGTTAACTGAAATGAGAATCGAGGTTCTTGGTTTTGATGACATGAAGCATTTGTATGAAAATGATCCTGATTTTTCTAAGCAGTGGAGAGTGTGCAGAGAACCTATTCCAAATCAACCAAGTAAGTATGAAGACTATTTCATTCAAGAAGATATGTTGTTCAAAGGTATTCAGTTGTGCACACCGAAAAGATAAATGAGAACTAATTTGATAAAGAAAAACATAGTAGTGGTTTGGCTGGACACTTTGGTATTGATAAAATAATAAGTTTTCTTAAGGAAAGGTATTTTTGGCCTCAGTTGTATAAGGATATTCAGAAATTTGTGAAAATTTGTGGAGTTTTTCAAGTTGAAAAAGGTGTAAGTCAAAATATTGGATTGTATACACCAATTTTTGTTCCTGAGAAACCTTGGAGTGATTTCAGCATGGATTTTTTTCTTGGCTTACCGAGGACAACAAGAGGTAATGATTCCATATTTGTTGTTGTGGATAGATTCTCTAAGATGACACATTTCATAATATGTAGAAAAAAATCAAATGTAATACATATAACATAGCTTTTCTTTAAGGAGATTGTCATATTGCATGGATTATCCAGGAGTATCATCTCTGACCAAGAGAACAAGTTTGTCAGCTATTTTTGGAAAACACTTTGGAAGAAGTTGGATACCGAGTTGAAGTATAGTTCTATATTTCATACATAGACTGATGGATAAACAAAGGTTGTAAACCAAATTTTGGGTAACTTGTTAAGATGCTTAGTTGGAGACACATCAAGTAACTAGGATGTGATATTATCACAAATAGAGTTTGCATATAACAGTTCAGTAAATAGAAGTACTAGAAAGACACCTTTTGAGATTATTAATGGTACACAACCAAGAGGTAAATCAGACTTGAGAGATATTGCTGGAGAAGAAAATAGAAGTGATGAAGGAGAGAAATTCGCTAATTTTATGAATAAATAGCACGAGGAGGTGAAACATAAGTTGGAGAAATGTAATCACAAATACAAGGATAGTGCAGATAGATCAAGGAGACATAAATTTTTTGAAGTTGGTGATGTAGTTATGGTTCATTTGAAGAAAGGCAGATTTCCTATTGGAACATATGGTAAATTGAAAATGAATAAATTTGGTCCTTGCAAAATATTGAGGAGATTTGATAGTGGAAATGCTTATGAAGTAGAATTACCTGATGACATGGATATATCACGTATATTCAATATTTTAGATTTGTATGAGTATCATGAACTTGATGAAGAAGTGACAGTACTGAGTGATTATCCCAAGAAATAGATAGAGGAAGTTGAGAAAATTTTGAAATAGAGAGTTGAGTGAAGAACAAGAGGAAAGGAATACATGGAATATCTAGTAAAATGGAAGAACAGACTGATTGAGGACTCATCTTGGATTTCTCAATATAAGGTGGATTCAATTTAGGTTGGATCTGACACATGATTCAGAGAATCATTTATTTTATACCCAGGTGTCTGATGGAGGAGCATCTTGGGATTGTTGGCAATGTTGATCAACCAAAAATATGTTTGCTTTAGTTCAGTAGCTTGTTGGAGGTTGCTTGGTAAAGAAATTAGTAACTTCTTTTGCTCAGTGATTGGGCTCGGTTACTTGTTCTTTCTTTCTTTACCGATGGGTCTCAGTGGATGTTTTGGCTACTTGGTTACCTTCTTACTGAGTCATTTCTATTACTCGTTCGACTTCTTACCGAGTTGTTTATCTGGTTGGATCTTCTGTCCGACTTTTGGATTTAATTTTTGTAGCATAATTAATGTGGGATCTCTCATTGGGATGTGTGTAGACCTAAAACTAGGTCTTTGATGTTTCCTATGTTGAATCTTTAGGATCTGAGGGCCGACCTCTTCGTTGGACTCTTGTATATATTTGGTTTATGTTCTTAGATTAGGGAGTAGTTTTTGGGATAGAAGATTAGGAGTTAGCAGATTTGGATGGCAGGTCTGTGACCTTGCATGTATCAAGATAATTCTGCAAATATCTGAATGTATATGGCCAAAATCGGGAAGGCCTTATAGCCCGACATGTAATGAGTTTGATGAAATTATATAAAGTTCTCATGTTTCTTCTCTCCTTTTCTGTGTTGTAGCTTCTGTGTTGTTGTGCAAGCTGGTTGGGTTAGCTGGGAGTACCTTTGGTCCTTGGTCTTCCTACCCTCCTTGTGTCAGACATACACATCCAATTACAACATAAAAAAGTTTTATAGCCAAGTCATTGTTTTCATGTATGCAAACGCCATTGTAGATCAGTGCCACTCTGATCACAAATGATGTGAAACAATTGCTTCTTCCACCTAGAAACCAATCTTGGCTTTAATAATTTTAGCACAAATAATTTTTTCACTAATACAATCCATGACCCCATCGCTAGTGACTGACAAGAGGTCATTGAATTTCCTCCAACATCTGGTGCATCCATCCTCCAATTTATATGATAGAGAATATATTCCTCCTCATTGTCTTCATGTGGAGGATCTTCAGTAGTCATCTCATGAAGAAATTCTTCATCATCATTTGCAACCAATGCCTTATCTATGTTTATCTTTCCATCAAGGAGATCCTTGGCACACTAGGTGCAATTCATAACAGTGTGTGTGTTCTTCTTGCAATAGTAGCATAAAATTCTATCCTTAAATGAACAATTTCCATTTGATGTAGAAGAACTATACTTGGAGGAATGGTTAGGGTTAGTTTTACCATACATTACATTTTCCTCTACAGTCGAGTCAATTTTCTTGGCTACTTCATCAATCAAAGTAGATATTATTTCCTCTAGGATAACATCTACTTTTTTTTATGTGAAAATAATGTTTCCATAACTAGGAAAAATGTTATTTAACAAAATATTTGTTGAACCATCATCATCTACTTTAGCCTTTATCCCAACTAGTTGATTCAATAAGGAGAAAAAATTATTGATATGTTGAACAATGTTATCATCTCCGTCATTTTTGGCCTGAACAATCTCTGCTTTAAACTTATCTTTACAGTTGTTACTTGTGATCCAAATGAAGCATTCATACTAGCCCACACTTCCTTTGAGGTCTTTGTTAAGTTGATATGATGGAGGTATGCATTTTAAAGTGCAAGACCAATCAAAGATATTTCCCTTTGATCCTTATAATTCCACTTTGTAAGTTCATCAACATCAACTGGCCTTGTTTTTTCTCTAATTACATCACATATATCCTTTTCAATAAGGATCAACTATAACTTGATCTGCCACATGTGGAACTCTAAACCTTGAAAATTTTCTATCACTGTGTTATTTTTCTCCATTTAAAGAAATACTATTTGACTCTACTCAAACAAACACAACTAAATTTTAAACTATAAAATGAGTGTCTCCTTATGACTAATATCCTGACCCCCTTAAAATATATTTCACATACAAGCAAAAATACATCCAATTACAAATGAAACAATGACCCCTTTTTTATCGTGACGATAATAACTCTTAAATGAAATAACACACCTTGATAATATACAATATTTTTACTAAGAATTTTTGGATTGTAACACAATATCTATAACAAGAACTTGACTTCAATAAAAACTATAATTGATTAAAAGACAAACTTTGACTCATGAATTAATTGCATTGCTATGCCAATGCATGACATTCCTTTCTTTAAGTCTTCAAGACCCCTCGTTGCTCTTATTCTTAAGTCAAAACATGACACATTTTACAATAAGTTATGGTAATACAATACTACTCCAAATGTGTATGCGGCTAATGAGGGAAAGCCCAATGCTTGTGGTGACCTTGGGCTCGAGCCACCTGATCAAAGAAGAAAATATGAATCACAATGTGAACAATTGAAGGTTTTCTAACAATGAATCCATAAATCACTAAAAACTACTTGGGTTTTATAAAAACATATGTGGTAAGATCACTAAAAAATATATGAATTATGCAGTCAAAAGATTTGGAAAACAGTGTAGTTTGATGTATGGGCAACGACACAGGAGGGGATAGTCTTGTTGCAGTTATCTCAACTTAATCATGCTGCCAAACACTCACACATGAATACATTCCAATCGCAGACACAATCACCTTAGTTTGATGTATGGGCAACGACACAGGAGGGAATAATACCATTGAATACACTAGTATTTCATCATCCTTATTGCCCAAGATGTAAGGTTGCTCTGATATTATATTAAAATATGGGCAAAGACAAACAAAGAAGTTGAAAATAGTTTATTTCAAATAATATGGTGCTTCACGTTATTTTCATATTACACTTATATAGGAGTTTAATCTTGTATATTATATGAATATCCTAAAACAAATCTTTAAATATATTTGAGTTGTTTTAACAACTCAATACATACATACCTATATAAGAAACTTAATGAACTGTCATATCTCTTAACAATAATATAAAGTTGTTTGTCAATAATTTTATAGCTAACCCAAGATCTTATGTGAGCCTAATATCCACCTAGAAGTTGTTCTCCTCTCAATTTTTCTATAAGGTTTACCACAAATTTCCTTCTCTCTGCTATTACCTGCACGAAAAAAATGCTTTGTTCAACTGTCAAATACAGATCATAAAGACCATGTTACCTATCAAATCTCAATAGATATGCCTCTTCAATAACTTCTATGTTCTTTGCTTCACACTAGTTCAAGACTCTTTCTACCATCAATCTTTTCAAGTTGCCTTTAAGTTGCTAATATCAATTCTCCCCTAGGTTTGCTCCTTATCTAGAATGTTTTGGCTTTATCTTTGATATTCATTAATTTGGACTTTTCAAACTTCTATCATTAACAAAAATCTTATGCAATGATTGGACTTGGGTGTCGGATAACACCGATTGTACACCCTTTGCACAAATTTAATGACTCTAACTTCAACAAGCTTTAACTTCATTTATAAGTGAGACTTTGACCAAACTCTCTCAACTTTCATCATAACTTTACCAATAATTCAATACATAATGAGGACCTTTAAACTTATCGTGTCACTTTTACAATCATGATTTTAACTTCAAGAACTCTCACTCTAAACTCGCCACTTTTGTGCTTGATTAGACAAACATAACTTTTCTTACAAGAAGAATATTTTTTATACATCAAATCATCTTCTGAATATATATTTTTCAACTCTTATGACTTAGCTTATTACTTGACCTTTATTTTCAACCAAGATACTATTACTTTGTTGACTATGACATTTAATATTCTTGGCTCAATATGAATTTGGTTTTAAAACACTTGTACTAAGTCTTTCATATTCCACTTTTTACAATGAATACTTTGGTCATATTGAAGTCTTACTTTCATGACCTTTGCTTCTCAGAAGGTGCCTCTTAAAGTTTGGAATTTCTTCAAATTTTAAGAACGAAATTCTTTCAAAGGAAAATATAAAATTACCTCAAGAACATGTTTATATCATAACTAAAATTTTTGAAAAATTGTGAACATGACCTCCACACAAGATGTCATTTATTCACAAAATCAAATCCAACGTAGTCATTGCATTGATGGATGACATAGTATCATCCTAGATGAAGGTGATAGTTTGATCAAAAACTCAGACACAAGCAATATTTACCTAGTCAAACAATGAAAAACTGCAGATCAGAATAATAGATCTCATACAGGACATCAAACTTCTTGTTCAAGGAAATTGCAACATAAAATAAAGGGCTAATTTTCAGATCAATTGAACACCACTAAATTGAGCCATCGCTAATAAAGATTATTTGACTATGTTTAATAACGATGCTTAACCCAACATAGATGTCGTCATTGTGAATCTAAATCAGACCTTCAAAATGGTGGAACAAAGAATAAAAATGGAGAACCTCATCAACTCACCAATTGGTTAAGAACAATTTGATCTTGTACCATCCTAAATTGTAAGCACTTGTGAGCTCTAAAATTTAACTATTGTTTAACACCCACCTTAGTGTATTTACATTATACATTTGCATTATAGGACTTAATAATTGCACATTTAGTGCATACCTAATTCAAATTTGAGTCCTCTTCTGTCTTTAAATTGTGCAAAATTGAGGCAAGATATAATTTCTATGCATTCTCCTATATTTTCCTCTAAGGACAAATTCATTTAATCTCCTAGGCCCTATTTGACCTCTTTTTGGCCTTAAAATTCAACCCCATTGTCGGAATCAACTGCAAATTTAAACCTCAAACTATTATATTAACATTGACCCATTTCTCAGGATTAACCAAAGTCCTTTGGGACTAGGCTGACCTAGGTTGGCCTCGTCGTGGATAGGGAAAACCTAAATAGACCTTGTCTTGGGGGACTGATCCTAGGTTTAGGACTTGGGTCCATCCTGATGGATTTGAAAGGTTTCCAGATCTGTGGTCGACTATGCAATTCTAACTCCTAAAATCATTATAAAAGCACCCTAATTGCTTCATTTTGGCATAAAGAAATCAAGTGCAAGGTGAAAAAATCCCAATTTGACTACAACATGAAATTTCAAGGTGGAAGCCCAAGTTTGATGATATCCATTGAAGCAAGGGTTAGCTATTGAAGAATTCATTCAAGCATTCAAATCAAGCACCTATAAATTTAAACCAAGTGTTCAAGACATCATCATGAAGTTTCAAATAGATTGTGAGGATGGCTAGAAGTACACTTTTTCCCTCTCAGGCTTGGTATGCTTTCCTTTTTATTTTCAGATCTATGCATTTATGATTCTTATTTACATGCTTTCAATCAAACATTGTTTGCATTTTCATGCTAGGGTTTCACTCTATCACACATAGGGTTAGATCTAGGAATTTACTTTGACATTCTAGCTTACTTTCATTCTATACATACTCTAGATTCACAAGCACATCACACTTTACATGTTCTAATGACTTTTTTTGGAGGCGGGAATCACCAAAATTGGGGGTTGACTAAGGAAAACCCCTATATAAACACACACACACATTTTTCATATTTGTAGGTGTCATAAGTGTAGGTACAAGTACATATCTGAAAATAGGACACTCTGATAATTCCATAACCATTCTATGTTCCAGTCTAGAAAGTCTCTAGACAAGGCCAACTTGAGTCAACCTTGTCTAGGACTAGGTTGACTTAGTTCGACCTTGTCCTTTTGCAGAACATAAAGTTTCAATACAAACTATATTAGGTTCCAGGTTGCTAGTTCTGAGAAATTCTAGAATTCAGCACTCCAACTGTCGGGAAAATTAGTCTCAAAGTACAATCTTCCACTTTATTTTTTGGGTGTACACATTCTCATCCCTATTTCCTTGAATTTACTTTCACATATCAACTTTTTCATTTCAGATTTTCATATCATTTGTACAATCCCTATTGGAATCAACCAAATCCAACCCTATAAAGCTTAGATCATGAGATAGCATCCTTACTCACTTGGTTGTGCTTACTCGATCTATCTTGTAGGCTAGGGTTTTTTTATTCCAATGTATAATAGCCCCAATAGATTTGGTGAGTGATCTATATCCTATCATTGCTCAACATTTCCTAGTATACATTTTGGTGAACCCAAACCTTTCATGCATTGTACCTTTTCTGTTGGATTGTTAGATCTTGCATGCATTTCAATCATCTTAAAAATAAAAAAAATATTATCATTTAGTGATTAGATTTATTTTTCACGCATTACATTATCTTAGACTCATATTTTTATGCTTTCATTAACTTGTTTATTAGTCACTCTTTGTTGCATCATAAAAAGGGAAAAATAACAAAAACATTGTTATCCTTCATTTTCTTGCATTTCATTTACATCCAAAAAATAGAAAAATAGTTGCATTTCGTTTGTCTTTATCTTGTTTTAGACATGTATGATTTCTTTCTTAGTGAGTATTTTGATGATTTCTTGACTAGTCATGATTTTAGGAACCCTCATGAGGTGTCTAGTAGTGAAGATTATGTTATGATAGGTGAAGTCTTTGATGACTCCATCTCTATTAAATCTTCCTCTACATCTCTTCGACCAACCTTTTACCAAAAATTACTTAAACTGCTTCCTTTGAGTGATTATGTTTTCAACATTTAAACACCTAAAGTGGTTGTCCATGCTCAACCTATGATCACTAATAACCCTGTCATAATTGTCAAAGGATACACTCAATCAAATTTCTCTCAAACCCCTAGTAAAATAGTCATTACTGTTAAGGGTTATCCTCCATAATCTTCTCAGAATTTTACTACACTTGCAATTATGGTTAAAGGATACAAACAACAAAATTATTTTCAAACTCTGAACAAGCCTATTATAATCGTGAAAGGAAAATCTAGAAGTCCCTTGGAGTATATTAAGGAATATCATGTGGTGGCTCACACCCACCATACAAAAAATAATCCTAAACCTACTAATCCAATTATTCCCACTTCTTTACCACCTTTCTCAACTTGTTCTTCCTCCAACACACACTTACCTCCCAATCTTAGAAAGGAGTATGATTTGGTAGAACAGTTACGTGCCACTCCTACTAAGAATTCTCCTTGGGAGCTCCTTAAAACTTCTTCTAAATACCATGAGGCCTTGCAAAAATATATAACCACTCTTCCAACTCCTCCACCTAGTTAAGATACCATTAAATCCTTTTTAGAATGTATGCATACTACGCCTGTCCCGACTCAAATTATTTTCACTAAAGATTATTTTCCCTCCAAAGAAGTTCAAGATCAATATGATTATCTTATGGTGGCTATCCTTATCAATGGTAATCTCATTCGTAGGACCTTAATTGATAATGGGCTTGGATTAAATGTTTACATTTTGGACATGTTGAAAGAGATCAAAGATGAAATTTCAACTATTAAACCTGATTTTATTCCTATTCATGGCTTTGACAATGTTGTTAAGAAAACATTGGGTATCATTAACTTACCTATTAAGGTAGGCCTTTTTATTTTAGATACACCTATTCATGTCATGTTTGGACCTCTTAATTAAAATATTATTTTGGGTAGACCTTGGTTACATGTTATGCATGCTATTCCTTCCACTCTTCATCAAAAAGTCAAGTTTATCTACAACCATTTGATGCACACTCTCATGAAGACAATAGACTAAATAGTTGTTTGAATGTTGAATCAAGCACTAAACCTATGTATGTTGAAGGAAAAAAATATTAAGAACCTAAGGATGATCCTCCTCCTACTAGTATCCCTTGGAAAAATGATTTGGGGACCTTAGATTTTACACCAACTTATATTGGAGAATATATAGTTTTAAAACTTGAACATAAACAACCTAAACTTGACAAAGAACCTATAACATCAATGCCTCTTTTTGATGAGCTTAGTAACAACTTTGTTGCTTATTCCACCAGTGAATCTTTAGAAACTATCAAATATGATTGTCATGACAATTTCTCGTGAAGCACCGTTAACTCTTTTGGATATGGCTTCTCTTTATGGTCCTAGTTATAATTTATTAGCAAAACATGGATTCAATGGAAATGGATGTGGAAAATATGAAAAAAGAATTTGAATACTCTTAGACAATGATGGAAATGAGTATTCTTATGGATTAGGTTTTAATCCTTATAAGAGTCCACAACCCGTTACTCTCAATGTTAGCAATATCTCTTTTGGACCTTTGAAAGTTGTGAATCCTCATCTCAATGATTTTGATCAACAATCCTCTATAGATACCTTCAGTACTGATGATGATTTAGCTGAATTATTGGGGGCATATGATAATATTACTCCTTTTCACCATAATAGGAGATTGCCTTATTGCTTGAACATTGAAGCATACTTTGGGGAAGAGATTATTCCTGAACATAATATCCCTTTGCCTATGGGTGTCTCTCAAAAAAGAAATCTTTTGATTATTGATACCATTGATGTGAAAATGGATCCTTATAACAATAATTTTTTTTATTAAAATTGGAGAATTTCTAGATGAGGATGAACGACACAAGATTACTTCTCTTGTTCTTGAATTTTTTGATGTCTTTGACTGGACTTATTCTGATATGCCCGGTATTGATCCTAAACTTGCCACACATAACATAGTCCTTCTTCCTAATGCAAAGATGGTAAAACAAAAGATACGCAAGATGAATCTCAGTATTTCTCTTCATGTGAAAGATGAAATTGAAAAACTCCTTGATGTTGGCTTTATTCGTCCTATTGAATACTCTCCATGGATCTCAAACATTGTAGCTATATCTAAGGGTGACAATAAAATCTGAATGTGTATTGATTTTTGTGACTTAAACAAAGCTTCCTTGAAGGATGATTTCTCGCTTCCTAACATTGACATGATTGTGGATTCTATGGTGGGAAATGCCTTATTATCTTTCATGGATGGTTTCTCTGGCTATAATCAAATCTTCATCCCTAGTCAAGATCAACACAGAACCACTTTCATTACTCCTTCAGGAAACTTTTGTTGGGTTGTCATGCCCCTTGGGTTGAAAAATGCAGGAGCTACAAATCAATGTGATATGACCCTTATCTTCCACGATTACATCCATAAGATTCTTGAAGATTATGTTGATGATATTCTCACTAAATCTATTTCTCTTAAGGATCATGTTCCTATTCTTAGACAAATATTTGAATGAATGCGTAAATATAACATACATTTGAATCCTTGAAAATATGCTTTTGGTGTGGACAATTGAAAACTTCTTGGATTTATCATTTCAAACATGGGCATTATAGTGGATACTGAAAATATTGACGCCATTATTAATATGCCACCTCCCCAAAACATTTCACAACTTCATAGTTTACAAGGAAAAATACAAGCTATTCATTGCTTTGTATCACACTTGGTGGATCGTATGATTCCTTTCACTTCCTTATTAAAGAAAGACTCTATTTTCTCTTGGAATGATGATTGTAAAAAAACATTTGAACAATTCAAACAATATCTTGCTAATCCTCCTATCTTACAACCTACTCTACCTAATCAACCATTCTTTCTATACACTTCTACTTCTTCTAAAGCTTTAGCTGTTGTCCTAGCTCAACAGGATAATAATGGAAAAGAGTGACCAGTCTATTACATTAATTGTACTTTAGTGGACTATGAAACTTGGTACACTACGATAGAAAAACAATGTCTAGCTTTAGTTTTTGATTTTTAGAAACTTTGACATTACCTTCTTAATGTTGAGATCAATGTAATCATAAAATTTGATCCTTGGAAACATTTTTTATCAAAAAATGATCTATCAAGATGCTTAGCTAAAGGTTATGATGCTAAATGAATTTGATTTAAAGTTTTCTTCGCAAAAGGGAAATAAAGGAAAATCTTTGACTGATCATCTCGCTAAAGCTCCTTCACCTACTTCAACTTTTATTCCTACCACTTTTCCAAATGAATTTGTCTTACCTATAGACACTGAGGACACATAGGAATTATGCTTTGATGTATCTAGATGTTGAGCTAGCTCTGGTGTCAGTGTTATTCTTGTATCTCCCTATAAACCTATACCTTTGTCATATTGTCTTAATTTCTCTTATACTAGAAACATTCTGGAATATGAGGCCCTTATCGCTGTATTAAAAATGACTTTATCCCTTAAAGTAAAACATATTAAAATATTTGGGGATTTGCAATTGATTATGCAACAGATTAATGGAACACATCAAGCTAAACATACTAAGTTGATTCAATATTGTAATTTAGCCTTGAATTTTCTTGCTAAATTTTCCTCTCATTCTATTCAAATATACCTCATAAAGATAATAGACATGTGAATGCCATGGTAAGCGCAACTTCTCTTATCTCTTTAGAGAACAATATTGAAAGTTATCAATTCGCCATACACAATCTTGTGAGTCTTGTTATCTTTGAAAGCTCTAATGATGACACTTGTGTTTTTAGTCTTCATTTGGATGAATGATATTCACACATCTTCCATTACTTAAAAGGTAGTAATTTTCCAGAATCAACAACAAGGAATACTAGAGATTGAGTTCACAAACTTGGTTCAAGATACATTATTCTTGCTGGCATTCTTTTAAAGCACTCTTACAATGGTCTTTTTACTTTGACACCTTAACAAAACTCAGATCCCCATTGCTTTACAAGAAGCTCATTCAGGGTCTTATAATGGGTGTTTTGGTGAAAATTCCTTAATTAACAAACTCCTTCATATGGGATATTATTGGCAAACCATGGAGTAAGATTATTTTGTTTGTCAAACGATGTCCTCAACATCACAATAATATCATCCACACTCCTGCACATGAACTCCTCTCTAAAGTAGCTTCATGTCATTTTAACCTTTGGGGCTTGGATATCATTGGAAAAATATCACCTCCTTCTCAAGCACATACTTACATCATTATTACTACTAACTACTTTACTAAATTGGTAGAAGAAGTGCCTCTTCACTCTGCTATAGTTGATGTCATTTAAAATTTTATCCTAGAGATCATTATTGCACGCTTCAGTATTCCATCAACCATAATCTTTGATAATGGAACTCCTTTTTAAAACAAAGAAGTGACAATTTGTTTGGAAAAATATTGTATCAAGCAATGCTTTTCTACTGCATATTATCCTCAATTTAATGGTCAAGCTGAAGCATCTAACAAAGCCATTGAACAAATTATTAGGAAGACTGTTAACAAACATGCTAAGGATTGACATACACAATTGAACTATGCTTTATGGGCTTATAGGACAAGTGCTCGCACTACAATGGGAACAAATCCTTATAATCTATTTTATGGTGTAGACACGATTATGCCTTCAGATTTAGAGATACCCTTCTTATAAGTCTCTTTTAATGATATAATTGATAATGCCACTTTAAGAGAACAATGTCTTGAATAACTTTAAATGTTAGATGAGAAACACATTAATTTCGTTGAGCACATTCAAGCCTATCATAAATCCTTAAGGAAGAAATACAATCATAAAGTGATTGAGCATTCTTTTTCGGTTGGAGAGTTGGTTCTTTATGAGAATCAACATAACATCAATGATCTACCTAGAGAAACAGGTAAGTTACGTCCTAATAAGGTTGTACCATACATCATAATTGAATTATATGGTTTTGGTGCAGATAAGTTAGCTAACATGGATGGTGTATCCTATAAATGCTATGCACTTAGGTCGGTACTATGCCTAACTTTTCTTTTTCTTTCTTCCTCATCCTTTCTCTCTCATTTCAATCTCTATAGGTGCTTGTATCTTTGACATTAAATAATTATATGTTAATATTCATTATTTTCATGTGTTGCTTCATTCTTGACAAAAACGTACATGTTTTGGTCTTGAATCAACTTGTAATACGTTAACCATTTTGGTTAGGATATTACTTAGAAGATTCTTGCACCCTTTTTTCATTAGTAATTTATGTTCGAATAAATTAGTGTTTAGTTATTTCTTATAGCTAGGCTACATGTTCATCTATTCACATAAGCATGAAATATCATCACAGTTGAATTTAATTAAAGCCAACTTTAATTAGATTACATGTATACTATTTTAATCTTTATAGCATTGATTACATAATAAATTATAAAGGCATTAAAAATAGAAATAGACATGTAAACATATAGAGTATCTTTCGGCGTGGTTTCCCCCTAGACATATCTATATCGGCCCCAAGCTTGGGGTCAAGGGGAAGAGCCCCTTGCGGGTTGACCATTGATTTTTTCTATTAGTCAGAGTATTTTTTGCCCTAGTTAGGTTAGGTCAAATATGCTTGTGAAAAGGGCTTAGGGTTTCGAGATTTCATAGTATGAGGGTTTTTTGTAGCTTCCTGTGACAGTATTGAGTTGCACGTTTTAGATTATAATTACTAGATAATAATAAA
>MU223817.1:1392102-1413930 GCA_018584345.1 Thuja plicata | reverse complement strand
CCCCCCCCCCCCCCTTCTCAGTTATTACTAATAGTTAGTATCAGATCTTGTGTGCTTAGAAAAGGAGTTTAACAGCTCAAGCAAAAGATCACAAGATGAATATACGAGATGTGCCCAAGTTGAATAAACACAACTTTGCATCATGGAAAAGAAGAATAAGACTCCACCTATCAGGTATTGGAAATGATATTTTTCAATACTTAGATACTGAATATGTGTTTCCTATAGGACCTCATACTCTTGAGAAATTAAGAGTCAAGAATGAGCATAACTACATGATGATAGAACTTGCATCATCACTCTCCGATGTTGAATTTGAAGATGTGAAAACCTGCACCTCTACAAATCAAATGTGGGATAAGTTGAAGCTTTTACATGGAGGAGATGCTAATGTACTCAAAGCAAAGGAAGAAAGCCTAAGAAGGAGGTTTGATGACCTAAGGATGAAAGAAGGAGAAAAAATTACTCAGTATAGCTACAGAATCAAAGAGGTAGTAAATGCTATCCGAGGAGTTGGAGGTGTACTTGAAGAGCAGACAGTGGTAAGAAAAATATTAGGAACCTTATTGTCTGTTTATGCTATTAGAGTTTCTGCTATTCAAGAAATGAGAGCAGTTGCAAACAATACAGTTACTCTAGATAATCTAATTGGTAGACTAATTTCATTTGAGATGAATAACTTTGACAATAGTGTCTTACTATCCATAGAATCTGCATTCAAATCTTCTCTAAAGATAAGTAACTCAAGTCATAGACATGCTATTAGAAATGATAGTGATAGTGATAATGAGGATCAAAGACTTGATGAAATTGAAGCACTTATGGCTAGAAGATTGCAGAGAGCCAAAGGTAGGTACAAAGGTAAATTATCACTCGTATGTTTCAATTGTAAAGAGGTTGGACACTTTGCTGCAAGATGTCCAAACCGACGAAAAGATGACAAAGGAAATGACAGACCTTATGAGAAGAAGTTTAATAAAGGTGAAAATAGAGAATACCAGAGCAACCGACAATATGACAAAAGAGATACCCAAGACTACAAGGACAAAGGGAAGAAAGCTTGTTACCTAGCTGAGAACAGAGCTGATGAAACTGACACTGAATCAGTAGAAGACATCGAGATGGTATTTGTAGCCATGAAGGATGATTGAGATGAAGATGAAGAAAGGTATGTAGAAACTGCACTCATATCTAAAGTTAGTAAAAATGATGTCTGGATCATAGATAGTGGATGCACTCATCATATGACCAATGATAAACAAAAGTTTGAGACTTTTGAATACTATAATGGTGGTACAGTAAGAATGGGGAATGATACACCTTGTCCAGTTGAAGGTAAAGGAACCATAACGTTGAATAACATGATAAAATGTGAAAATGCTTACTGGGTTAAAGGGCTAAATTACAATTTGTTAAGTGTTTCTCAGATGAACAATTTAGGTCACATAGTAGCATTTGAAAATAAGAAGGAAACGATCTTCAATGAATTAGGAAGGTTGATTGGTACCGGTGAGCAAACAAAAGGTAACCTTTTCTATCTTGATGACACTAACACCACTTGTTTAATGGATAGAAACAAAGACTTATGGTTGTGGCACAAAAGATTGTGTCATGTAAACTTTGACAACATGATAAAGATAAGCAACAAAAGGAATGTCAGAGGCTTATTAACAATGACTAAGCCCAAGCATATCATGTGCAAAAATTGTCAAAAAGGTAAGATGACAAAGTCTAGCTTCAAGAGAAAAACCCATACATCTACTGCAATTCTAGAATAAGTCCATACAGATCTATGTGAACCAATGAGGACAAAGAGCTACTATGGAGATAGGTATTTCATTCTCTTTGTTGATGATTTCTCTAGAATGATGACAGTCATGTTTTTAAAGGATAAATCAGAAGCATTTAAGATATTTAAATGGTACAAAGCAATGGTAGAAAAACAAAGTGAAAAGAAATTGAAATGCTTAAGGTCAGATAGAGGAGAGGAATTTACTTCAGAAGAATTCATTGACTATTGCAATGAGCATGGAATTAAAAGACAGGTTTCTGCACCAAGGACACCACAACAAAATGGAATTTCTGAGAGGAGAAATAGATCAATTGTTGATTGTGCAAGAACATTGATGATTAAGAAAAGCATCACTCAAACATTTTGGAGAGAAGCTGTCAGTACTGCTGTCTATACACTAAAAATAATACAATTGAAGAAAGACACAAATAAGACACTCTATGAGCTTTGGTATGGTCATACACCCAATGTAAGTTACTTCAGAATATTTGGTAGTCAATGTTATATATTGAAGGATGATAGAAATGGAAAACTTGACTGCAAAAGTGAAGAAGGTATCTTCCAAGGGTACTCGACTAAAAGCAAGGGTTATAAATGTCTTAACAAGTCATCTAACAAAATCATTAAAAGTGCAAATGTGAAAATAGATGAATTTGCAAAAAAGAATGACAAGGAAAGCAAAAAGGAACTGAAGGACTACAATAGGTTTTTTTTTATACAGAACCTGACACTCTACCTGAGCAATAGTGTGTCACTCCCGAGCAACAAAACATTACACCCAAGCATCAGGCTGCAATTACTGACGATTAGGATAATACTCAAGATGAGGTTTCAAACAATGGAGATGAAAATGAAGATGAAGAAGATAATCAGAATGATGAACACAAAGATGAACTGAAACTTGCCAAGTATGTTAGAAGACATCATCCAAAGAATCCAATCATAGGAGACAAGAAGGATGGAACAAGAAAAAGAAGTAAGTCACTTAACACCAGATGTTTACTTTGTGATTTTGAGCCTAAATCTATTTACAATGCACTTGAGAATGAAGAATGGGTCAGTTATATGAATAAAGAGATAGAACAGATTGAGAAGAAAAATAAATGGACACTAGTACCGAGACCTGATGACAAGAATGTCATCGGTACCAAATGGATATTCAGAAACAAGCTGAATGAGAATGGAGAATTCACTAGAAACAAAGCAAGATTAGTATGCAAGGGATATGCACAAGAAGAAGGTATTGATTATGGTGAAACCTTTGCACCTGTTGCTATACTATAAGGAGTTAGAATCTTACTTGCTTATGCTGCATTTAAAGGATTCAAGGTATACAAAATGCATGTCAAATATGCATTCCTAAATGGAATAGTTGAAGAAGAGGTATACATTGAACAACCAGTAGGGTTTGTTAATCCAGAAAAAAGAAACATGGTATGTAGAATACACAAAGCCTTGTATGGATTAAAACAAGCACCGAGAGCCTGGTATGAAAGACTTAATTCATATCTCATTAGCATAAAATTTGTTAGAACAATTGAAAATAGCAATATGTACTTAAAAGAAGATACCAATGGTAATATTTTGATTGCTGAATTTTTTGTTGATGATATCATTTTTGGAGGGAATGAATTGTTATGCAAATCCTTTGCTAATGAAATGAGAAAGGAATTTGAAATGTCTATGTTTGGAGAGATCAAATTATTTCTTGGTCTACAGATTCTTCAACAAGATGTAGGCATTTACATCACTCAGTCCAAATACATCAAGGAAGTGCTAAAGATATTCAAGATGGAGGATCCCAAACCAATTGGAACACCTAGGGCTACTGGATGCAAGCTGACAAAAGAAGACAAGATAAATGAGGTAAATCAGACCTTATATAGATCCATTATTGGCAAACTAATGTATGTTGTTCACACCAGACTAGATATAGCACATGCAGTGGGAATAGTTGTAAGATTCTCTGTTAATCCCAAAGAATCACATATGACCGTTGTCAAAATAATTCTGAGATATCTGAAGAAAACTGAGGACTATGGCTTATGGTACAAAAGAGAGGGAAAATTTGAGCTACAAGTCTATACAGATGCTGATTGGGCTAGAAAAATTGATGACCGAAAGAGCACAACTGGAGGATCATTCTTCATGGGTGACAAACTTGTCACATGGATAAGCAAGAAGCAAGGATGCATCTCTCAATCTAATGCAGAAGTAGAGTATGCGGCCATTGTTACAAATTGCTCTAATATTGCATGGATCAAACAATTACTGGAAGGTATGCATATGAAGATCCTTGAACCAATAGTTATCTATTGTGATAATACCAGTGCAATAAAAATTTCTAAGAATCTAGTCATGCATGTTAAGATTAAGCATATTGCTATCAAGTATCACTATCTGAGAGAACAAGTGCAAGCAAAAGAAGTGACACTAGAATATGTTCAATCAAAGGAATAGTTAGCTGACATATTCACCAAGCCATTACCGAATGATAATTTTGAGTACTTGAGACAGAGACTAGGGGTTCAACCCTTGTCTATCGGTCAGTAATTTGACTAGGAGGTTGCATCAACCTATACCAAATATGAAGATCAATCATGTTGATGAAAACACTTAAATGAACAACAACAGATACATATGTACACTACAAGGTACATATCTGCACCAAAAATTAGAACATTGTATTGCTGATGGATAGGGAAATTCAAGGAATATATTATGCAAAGAGATGGAACATGATATAGATGATAAAATAAGGAGTCGAAGTATTTTTGTTTGACATTGTTGTCAAAGGGAGAGAAATATATCATTATCATACAAAAAGGGAGAGATGTTCTCATTACCATTAGGGAGACATGATCTCATTATCAAAAGGATAGATATGATAAAAGGAGAGATTATATCATTATCCATGGAGAGAAGTTCCTGAGAATCAGAAATGAAGAGTTAATCAATATTTTAAGGGAGAGAAATTGATTACATATGAAATATCCATCTAAGGGAGAGAAGTAAAAAAGGGAGAGAGTTCAAACAAAGAGAAAGATTGTTGTCAAAGGAAAAAGAGATTATCAAGAAGAGGAACAGTCAAGGCAGAGCACATATCAGAACAGAGATATCAAATGATACATCTATCCAGTGAAGGGATTGAAGATTGAAGACAACCACTTTGCATGAAACAAATCTAAGCTATTTTTGAGCTTACCGAGAGCCAAAAATTTGTAATAGTTACATTAGGAAAGCTTGATGAAACTGTATATTTCATATTGTATTAGTGATAGTATAGTATGATAATGTAGTATGTTGCCATCAATGCCAAAGGGAGAGATTGATGACATGTAACTGATTGAATGTTTGAAGATGTTAAGTTGATAACCAAAATGCAGAAGGCTGAGGCAAGAAATTAAATCAGTTAATGGATTGTATTGTCATTGATGTCAACTTGATATAATCTAATCGGTTATAACCAAAGTATCAAAGACTTCAAAGAATCAGAGAGATAAAGATTATGCTTTCTATAATGCATAAAAGAGAAGCATTCACATTGTGACTACAAACATCGACAGTCAGTGGAACCCAACAGATAGAGATCACCAACAGTCATGTCATAGTGATGCTCGAGCAAGAAAATTGATGAGCATTACCGACGAGTAGAATCACAAGAAAACCCGACGGCTAGAAACAGTGTAAACTGACAGAGAAGCCCGAGGAGAATTGGAGTGTTGACCGGCGCTATCAAAGAGTTAAAACCAAAATTAACTTGAGTTCATAAATGACAAAATATCTTGCTGGCAAAGCTCAATATAGAGTTAGCTAGTAGTTATCATTGTTTTCATCGACAAGATAAGCCAGAAATAAGTAATTGATTTAAAGTTGATTTGTCCAGTTGGCAAGAAGATCTCAGCGAGATAAAACAAGAATTTTTCTTTAAACCTAATTGGTGAGATTTATGGATCACACCAAGATCAAGAAGATCAAGAGCCTAACAACAGTGATATCATGTCTATAAAGAGACAACTCAATTCATTACGAATTGGTGTGGGGAGAAAAAGAGGATGCTAAAGAGAAACTGATGAAGATAAACTTCATACAATGCTGATCAAACAAGCTAAGGAAAGAGCTAAAGAATTTTGTGGACACCGAGCAACAGAGCACAACATCACCGAGTAGAATCAAAGTGGAGCAAAGGTATAAAAAAATGTATATTGATCAAAATAGTTTTGATAGATTACAATAGATCTGAAAATCTACAAGTATAAGTTGTATATGTAAATAGATCATACTGTTTCAGTTTGACGATTCAGAAAGTCTCTTAACCGAGTGAGATTTAAAGATCCTTTCTATATTGAGATACATTCAATGGAGTATCAAAAATTTTGTTCATGATGATAACATGAGATGCCAGATACCTATTGATAGGCCAAGTGAGTGTTTGATCAAGAATGGTAGCATAGAGATGCCCGATATCAAGTGGCAGACTAAAATTTTAAATCCTCTAATAAGGTCACACCTAACTGCGTGTTTGTAACCTTTAACAGGGTTGGCTCTTCACCGAGCTCACTTCAGAAGAGTGAAAATTTTGGGTCACCGGTCCCAAGTGGTTTTTCCCTTAATAGGGTTTCCACGTTAAAAATCCATTTTTTAATGTGTTTATGAGTCATTACTTTAGTGTTTTGCATTACACTTAACTTAATTGGATTGATCAGTATACTCTAGATAATTTACTATCTTTCGGTAAATTAACAGACTTCTATTCGGTAAATCTACAGTAGAAATTTTTACAAAGCATTCAGTGCAGTAGTAAATTGATATAAGTATTTGGAGGTAGGACTGAAGATAACTAGAGGTATAATTTTGTGGTACTGAGTTTTAAGGGTTTATTATTGGAATATTTTTTAGGCCACTGATTCACCCCCCGCTTCTCAATTATTACTAATAGGAAAAACATAACTATTGCAACTACAATAAAATTGTTGCCCCGAGAGGGTTGATATAAGAAGAATGCCCTTCACTCCTATTCTCACATCAAAAACAAAAAATATGTCCTAGTTTTACATTCAATGCTTCCAAGAAATTTGTATCAAGTAATCCTTGCTCAATTTTTGAGATGATAAGCATTTACTCTAAGAAAAACAATCAAACTGTACTGATACCAAATGATGTAGATTGCATAATGGAATTCAAAACTACATATTATCTCAAATGATCAAAACATTGGAGAAAATGGATTCATAAAATCATATGTATATTATTCCATTATGATTCCTCATCATCCCTCCTATTACAAAGCTTATATCCCCTTATATAGGGAATCCTCATACCTTATTGAAAATTTCCCAAATGTTAGGAAATCCAAAACACACGTATTCTTGTGCTAACTCCCTAACCATATGCTAAAAAAAAATACATTACATTGATTTATCTCATTACATGACATTGAGGAGGTTATGAACAACTATCTCCCCCCATATGTATGAGTCTAGAAACTCCTACAAAATTATCATAGTTAAATACTAAAATTAATTAAGAAACTCATTCCCTTTAATAATTTTTGATACTCTTTAAGGTCTAATAATAAATGATTAGTGTGGTTTTATGCTCCCACATCACGAATATCATTGCACTTAAAGGAAATCATTGATTATCAAAATTCTACTTATGCTCAAATATGTGTCGAAATAGATTTATATAAGAACCTTAGTGTAGAGATACTATTGGAGGTGGGTAATAGAAGCTAGATGAATCCTACTCACTATGAGAATATTGCCTTCAAATACATGAGATGTTTCTCAATGATTCACTTCACATTCTAATGTAAAAATAAAGATAAGTTGTGGGAAATCTAACATATTTTGGCAAACCATCTTGGTGGATTGAGGTTGGGCCTTAGCATTACATCATTCCTCTCAACTCCCATCAAGACTAAAAATAAACTCCATGTTCCTCCTAAAGATATTTATCCTTCCCCCCCTTCACCTATTTCTAATCCTTTGACTTTTTCTATTGTCCACCTCAATAATGTCATTGTGGTGGACTCCCGGATCACACAAAAGACACTCACCTCACTAGGTTCCACCCCAAATAAATCTCCTATGCTACTAGAGAATTTAACACTGACAATAATAAAGGATGGTCCAAAAGTAGAGAACTTTCATCTAAAATATCAAGGATGGATAGAAGTAAAGAAGAGGAATAACAAACCTTAGCATCAAATGAATTTAAGGTCTTCCAAGAAAGAGGAAAAGGTTAAAAGTTAATAAGTTTAAAGTTTATCCATATGGATTGGAAGGTTTATAATTAGTACTAATAGAAACCATTTTTGATTTCCATAGCTTAATATAGGTTATTTTACTGTAAGTGACAATCGTGGCCTTTTAGATTGGATCCAATTGATGCACCCATATTAGAGGGTTGATGTGTTTCTTATTTTTCTTATCATTTTATATATGAGAGTGGATTTCATGTCCACAACTTCTTACAAATTTAAAACAAGTGCTACTTTTTTTTAATAATGAAATTTTTAGTGAGGTAATGCTTAGTAATATTTTACAATTGTAACGCCCCGCCAGGGAACCCAAGAAGATAACTCAAAATCTAAGAATGACATTTTTTTTAAAGAATAAAACTAACATTACAATTTCAATTACATTAAGCCATCAATGACACATTACATTAAATGTGAACATGAATGCTAAACATTAATCAGATAACACAATCCTCTTAGGTTCCCCAATGTTGCTACTAGTGACACAAAAAAACAAGACTAAGTCAAGTACACAACTATAAATTTATGAACATGATAATAGTATTAGATAACTTAATAAGACATGAAATAAAGATAACATATAGATGTGTAATAAATATATCCATTCAGTCAAAACATCATCTATCCACTTTTGTTACTACATTACAATAATCATTGATACATGTTTACGTTAACAATTACAAGTAATCACTACTACACATTTACATTCATCTTCTCAAGAAGATTACAATACTACTCTAGTACATCAATATAATGATATGAACAATGTTACAAAATTAAATCAACAAGATACAATGAATAATAGAATCATCTGGCCGCATGAACCAAAAACTACAGAGAAGAAGGGGCAAGACCATACCAACTCTTTATCATACTCTAAAAATACTCGATGGGTAAAATATTTTCCACCCAGCCACATGAAACCCTAAGGCCCGCTCCCCCGAGCTAGGAGATAACACAGGGCCTCACACAACACAAGAAACAATAAGAAAATAAATAATAATGGGACGTCCAAACCAAGAAAAACATGAGAATTTACAAGGGCATACAACAAAAATAAGTCAAGATAACACAAGATAACAGAAGCAACTTAGAAGGATAAATGGAGGGAATCTTAAGACACATGTAAGAGAGTTTCATCACACAACCCCCTACTATCTTGGGTTATCCTAGACTGCCACCCGCTCTAGACCTTGGTCCTCAAGTGAGGACTCATGTGGAACCGATCTTCCTTTCACGAGGACAAGGAAGATGACCTGCCAACTCTATGCCACACATGTATCCAACCGACAGTTGGCCATCTCCACCAATCCATGATCTACACAAGATTTCTCATGGCCATGGATGAGGTAACATAATTATCTTGTTTAGTGTTTTAACCCAGCCCAAAAATTTAATTAAGTTATCGCTTGATTATCTACCACAATGGGTTATCTTGGATTGATCGCTTTGGGCCCCGACCCCCATTGTGAGCCACTCCCCTAACCATGCTCCTAGAAAACCACTTCTATGCTCCAAAAAAAAAACAAAGGCATAATCAATCAACAATCAACAAAGAAACCTTAAAAGAAGAGTTTGGAGTGTAAAAAATGAAATCATTAATAGGATTCATTATGCCATCATATCCAAAAAGTATGATCTATCAAAATCATCATGTCCACATCTCACTAAGAACCACAATGAAGCTCTTCCAAGTTCCATGACATAGTTCAAATGCCAATTTCCATACTATTGCATTTGCAAATCTCATTAATATCATTGGGATCCACACCATCTACTAGTTACCAAGAATATACACGACTCTCATGAGACCTCAATTACGCATTTAGGCCCAACCAAAATATTGCAATGACACTTAATAAATCAACGCATAATAATAAATTTTATAAAATCAACAATAACATCATCCAAATTAATGATATAAAACATCCCCCACCTCTGGTTACTATGAGGAGCCCCCCCCCCCCCCCCCCCCCCAAGAATAAAGAAAATACATAAAGTTCAATGTCATCAAGAGAACAAAATATTCAACCAATATATACATACAAGCATCCATGAATCATTATGAAAACAAATCTTAAAAATAATCACATGAAATTTTTCCCTCAACTAAATAAATTCAAAACAAAACCCATTGGAATCCATGATAATAACAATGGAATCAATATCCTTTAATAACATGGACCACACAATGAGTTCCAAAACACAATGTACACACAAATTGAATAAATCATTGGCCAAGACCATAACATGATGATAAATCAATTCCTAACACCAAACAATGACTTACTAACATACTTAACAAAATATTAACAAGGTCAAATATCAATGAGTGGTAGCATTAAATAAATCAATAAATAATAAACTTCTTTAAGGGAATTAATGAATATTTACATTAGTATTATTAAGATAATAAAATGAATAAATTCATTAAACACAATAAAATTTATCTAAATTAAAGTTAATTTAATGAATGAATACAACTAAAATTGAAAATCCTTCTCTCCAATTGTTCCTATTTCAAAGAATCCAAACAAAATGGAACAGAAAGGGATTTGGCATAACGTAAAAATCTATATTTTATCTTATATAACATCCCCGATGCAACCTATTTAACTATTCTAGACATTTCCTAAACTCAAATTAAGATCTAATTTAAAGTATTGTGTAATCATTTTAAGTACACTTACAAATTATCTTAAAGCTTCTTAGCAAGGCAAAAATGTCTACAAAGAATAATATTAAATTAAATGGACTTCAATTCCTACTCGATTCCACATGCAATTCCTAATTATGTAAGCTAATGATAAATCACAATTTAAATCTTCTAACCATACCACCCATATATAGCAATAGAAAGTAAATTCCAAGGAAAAGAGAGTTCAATATAACCTTCAACCTAGCCTAAACTCCTCACCCTTTGTGCATTATAAAATTACATTCTAAGTTTTCTAAATATACACATACACATACACGTTCAATAAATTAATAAAATATTAATTACTAATATTTTAACAAATTTTATAAACAGTTATGATCATTTTAATTTAACACTAAAGTAAATTGAACACCACTCATTTATCACCTATAAATATATTCTAGTTATAACAACCAAAACGTATACAGATCCAATTAATATCAAGCCACAATTTATATTCCATCTCATGTTAATAAAGTGATTACGTTAAACTCGAAAAGGAATTATAAATGATTGATACAAGATACACATATATAAAAACCTAATGTAAAAATGATAGAAAACATGAGATCTAAAGGAAACATGAAAAATCACTCTTCATCATTAATAATATTATCCACTTATTTACTAAAAATTTATTATTTAACATAGCTAATAAATAAATAGCCCACTTAACTAAAATGATATCTTAATAAATTTAACACTCATCACTCCTAAAACAATTAAAACAAATCCAATAACCTTACCTCATGACTAGTCTTCAGGCATTCAAAATATGATGTCAATTCTGGCCATTTAGCTTGGTCAAAATTGTAAACAAAATGCTGAAGTAAAATGGAAATTAAATCTATAACATATGTTGAATAAAATCTGAAAATTAAGAATCCAAGAAACAAATACTATGCCATGAGTAGAGGACATAAGGTTTGTGGAAGGAATGCATTTTCAAATAGATCATTTGCGTAGATAAGAAGCTGAAATCTCAAGGGTAAGAGCATACCAAAAACAAGAAATAAGAATACAAAAGCTACACCTAAATGAGCAGCAATAAAAATGCACACATAACATCAATATAATCTCAAGCCCCTACAATCATAATTACTAATTAATAATTTATAACCATGTCGTAAATGCATTAAATATTTTTTATTTTTATTTTTTTGGTCTATAATATTGATTTTTATTAATAAAAGTAGGAAATTACAAGAGGGTTACAATGTAGCATATATGCTATATAGTTAACAGAAAACCAGCTCTGTGATTTCGAGCACAAGACTTCAGAATTCAAAACAACCATAACACATATCGACTGAGCATACTTAAACCCTAGTAGCCGAAGCATATAGTAGTGAAGTGTAAATTACATAATATTAGCTACAAAATTGGCTTCCACCATTCATCTTATAACTATCGATCATTGAGACTAGAGCCGAGATGGCTTTTTAGGCATATTGAGCATTAAGCTTTACAAAATTGTCTGTCTTTCTGCATCTTAAATGGTGTCGAGGTTGCATCACTCTACATCCAGTTGCTTTCCTTGTCGCTATCCACGCTTCCCGCATAGAATCACATTAAACACTGCATTGTTTCTCCTAGCTTCCTGAGCACGAATGTCCTCTGCTATGGCTTTCAGATTTTGCCATTTGTTTCAGATATCATTGGTGTAAGTAATTTTGTTCACTTTTCTCGACCAAGTCACAAAGGGGATTCTTCCAAATTCATCACCATCTTTGGAATTTTCAAAACATTCATTGTAGTCCATTTCAACTCCCAGCACCGCCCATTCTAAGATAGACTCCATACCCAATAGCAATTCATTATCAAAGATGAATTCAATCAAGCGTTTAACCTCACCTTCAGGTTCCCCGAGCTGCAGACCCCATGCAATAATAAGAGAGATTACGTCCACATTTGAGCATCTTTTTCTATGTCACTCTTGAAATTGGTTGCCTAAAACCTCCAGAGCCGCCATAGCCAGCCTTTCCTCTTTGTGGTTGAGCAGTCCTAACATTCGCTCTTTAGTTGCCGGTCCTTCGAAAGCCTTCTGCTGCTTCCTTGTTTGGACTGAAAAATTTGCTTCCATCTTCAACCTATGGGGAAACTTGCTTTAAAAGTTAGATAGAAAATAATGAAAAAACAAAGCTTATATCAACACTCAGGCCGAAGTTTCGGGAGAGTGAAATGTCATATCACATCCTGCCATCCGCATTTAGTCATAATGACTAGAGAGAGAAGCCGTCATTCTACTCTCACCACCTTACATAGCAATAAATATTTAGACTCACATAGATCGCCAAGCGATCCCATAATCATTACTTAGGATTTGTTGACGCCCGCGCTATAAATCAACCATCAACTCAACCGATTTCACCACTATAGGAAAGAAAGATATCACGTGCCTGCCCTGTCATCGGTGTTCCATCAAAAAAATGGAAAATCTGCCGCCACTAACTCCATATATTCTTAAAACACCACATGTGTTTTATAGACAGTTAACTATTTTGAAACATAACGGTCATATGAGTAATCCCATCAGAACCAAATTATAACCATCACCTTCACCTTATGAATTCTGAATATGTCAATCATGAACCTGCAGACAGGAACTATTAGAGTTTAAATACATTTTCAAATTTAAAAGAATTTTGTGCACACCCTGTTGATGTGCTCAAGGTTTGTAGCCCACTTAGATACAATATTCGCTTGTGCATTGCATTCTTTGTAAACATGAGTGATTCTGAAATCAGGGAGAGAATGTAGGATATTGGAAATTTCTACCATAATATTTTGGAGATGCCAGGCATTAGCATGCCCATTCTTGATAGCATTCACTATGATTTGTGAATCCTCTTCAAGATGAATCTTATGCAAATTCATCCTCTTTGCAAGTTGAAGAGCCAACAAGGTAGCATTTGCTTCCGCTACATTGTTGGTGCCATCTAAATATTTATTTATTTTAATATATATAACTATAACCATATTTATGATTCAATTAATCTTTTTAATTAAATTGACGATATAAAGGAAAATATAATTATTAATAAATACATATAAATAAGGGTACACCTATCAACATTAATTAATTTCATAATTATGAAGATCCTTAATTAACTTAATAATTGCATTCCAATAATACTCAAACAATCAATTATTATCAAGCCAAAAGCGTCACCATCCAGCAACAAAAGGTCAACTAAGAAATCACAATAAATGTACATGGAAACATAATAGCATAATAAGGAAGGGTGTTACAACAATACTTAGAGAAAGAGCTTCTAGAAAAAGTGATCAAAATTTTGGTGTACTAGTTGAAGTTAATAAAGATCTCGCTTCATGTATTTGTCTCTTATATTTAAAATGATAGAGTGCTCTAATCATATTTACATTCATAAATTTGTAGGATCAACTAAAAATACAAATATTAAAATTGCATTAAATAATGTGTCTCACTTTCAAGACGTCTTATTTTTTCTTAAAATCACATATTTTTAAGAAAATATAACTTTGAGTCATGGGAGGTTCCATTTAAATGATTTCAGTTGAAGAGAGTAAGGTCAAACCCCCTTAGATCAAATCTCATTGGATAGAACAATCTTAAAATCATACCTACAACAAAGTCTCCTTTGCACTTATCAAAATGCTAGCATAAAACTATTTTAACATTATATTTTGGGGAATCAAATGAATTCATTTAGAACTTATGTTCTCTTAGCATGTAGCCCTTAGTATAAGCTTTCCAAAAGTATAATTTTTAATATATTTAATTCGATTATTATATTTTTTAATTTCTTGTCAGTGTAGGTTTGCGTAAAACATCAAACTCTTTGTTTCACACATGTGGAAAAAAATATAAAAGTAGAGGAAACAATCTAAGAAATATATCTTCCGTGGGCATTGATGTCCTCATTTCAATAAAAAACAAAGTTAATTCAAATGCATACAATAAAGTTATGCAAGAAGACATAGACTTATTTCCAAATTATAATTACCCTGATTTGAAAAACTAAAAAAAATATATGCAACAAAAAATATGAAAAAATATCCGTGCACTAGATATTGGTGTGACAAATCTATATTTTGAAAACTAGAATTTTACCATTTCTACAGAAAAAAAGTTATGACCAAGAGATAAACATCACTTTTTAAAAATGTTGTTTACTATAAAATTTTTATTGAAAGCTACATAGAAAAAGATTCACAATATATTTCTAATTAAAAAATATACATGAAGAATGTAAACAAAAAATCTCACAAATCACTAGTTTGCATCATCTTCAAATTCTTAATATCTGGCAAATCACTAGTTTAAATCATCTTAAAATTCATAATGGTTTAGATGTTATAGCCATAGGAAATGAAGATATGGTGAAAATGTTGATCTCATTGTCTTGATTTGACTAAAGAGTGGGCCTCGTTATTGTAGGCTGACACTATTATATATAGATTGAAATCATTAAGATAAAAACATTTTTCTATTTGGTTTATTTCCCCAATGGCCATACTTTTTTACAATTTCTTTGAAATTTGATAGAGTAGATTCAAATATATAATTTTTTTTTCAAAAAAATCAATAAAAATATACTTAAAAGGGGATTTAAAGAATTATGTTGATAAAAAAATGTGTGTCCATGTTTAGAAGACTAAAATTATCTCTTAAGGAAACCATCTACATTTTTGCATTGAGTTAACCAATATCATTGTCACCCAACTATAAGGATTATGTAGAGTACATGTATTAGATCTATCTCCTGAACTTTTATTTGTGTTGTATTATATTGTTTGGACCATCAAGAGGATTGACACTAGAAGGAAGGATGTTTTCCTAGTAAAGTAGGTTATCATTTGAATTTTATGTAGGGAGGCCACAAAGTTTGATGATTTTTATCTACTCTTTCTTTTTTATGACTTTATTATTGTCTATAATGGAAGAGTTCTAAAATGTATCTTTTATTAGTAGTAGATGGATGTCTACAACATTGGAAGACAAGTAAACCTCCTAAGATGTATGTAAATTCGTTCCTCCTTTTAATGTATCAAATCCAAATGATTCGGTATTGATTGCACCTTCAATTATTTAGAATGAGAGAGGTCATTCAAATGTACAATGGATGTGAAATCAATTTAATTAAATATATCCTTGAATAATAAAGAAAGGGTAAAGCACAAAATGATTCTAGACCAATAATTTTTTAAATACAAGCGAAGTAAGTACACAAATGATGGTGATAACTATGAAGATATGACAAATATATAGAAGCATATGTATACAAGAATAAGATAAGAACTCTATGGGCGTCAGCGTTTTACCGATAAAAAAAAAAAGAATAAGATAAGAACCAAATGCATGAAGATGTCTATATATAGATAAATAACACCTAAACACATATATTCCTTCAAAAAAGAAAAAGGAAGAAAAAGGGACAAGAGGTTTTATATGCAAATTTTACCATTCCAATAATAAGGGCCTGTTTGTTTGGTGGAATTGACCCGGAATTGGCATTGCCAAATTTCAGAATTGACATCTTCTCAGTTTGGGTTCCAAATATAAAAAGGGAATAGAGATTTTTTAATTCCCATTTACCCCCAAACCCTGGATTTGAATCTTCCATCTAAATAGTTGGAATTGGAAAATCAACTCCAATTCCACTAAAATAGAATTGGGGATAAATTAAATTGTAGACTTTTTGAAGCCCGCTTTACCTCTCAGCCTATTTCAGCTGGCATTCCAATGACGTGCCTTCGACGCTGGAATTAGCGGTTTGAAATCTGTATTCGCTGAGGACGTGGTCTCTAGAGAAGTTCTAGGCAGGGGTAGAACTGGAGCTTCCTGTGACCTAGTAGTTATACTGCATTCCTTCTAATGCATCGTCCACCTCCAACGAATGTTGTGGCACTCACTTGCGATAAATGCTTGACGTGGCACACAGTTTATAGTGCCTGTATGCTCCCGAGAATTTCAATGCCATGTCTTTGATATGAAAGAGGGTTAATATTTTACGTCTGAGTCAAGTTTTACATAAGAAGAAACAATATACTGTTCTCACATTAGAGATTAGTTTAGATGTGTAGAGAAGTTGAAAAGTTGAGACTAATAATTTCAAAATGAAGCGTAAAATTTTCCAGCCTGGGAAAGTTTTAGAAATGAGTTTTATCTAGTCAAAATCTGAAGATGTGAACACGTTCTCACATTGCAAAAGGAAAAATTTCCTAAAATTTTAACTACTCAAAAACATTTCCTAAGGTTCTCAGATTCAAAAATATTTTGGGGCATTTCAACTAGATTTAATAACAACAAAAATTGCAAAGTTCTATTCTCAACCACCTAGGAAAACTCAAATTCGAAATCGACGTAGAAAATGCATCTTCTCATTATGAATTCCACTCAAGCAAACAATTTCAACCATATTTCAAAAACCAACAATTCCAACATTATTTAATTCCAGCAACCAAAAAAGACCCTAAATAGTTTGGTGACCTCTAAATTGAATGTGAATATGGATTTGCAAATCCCCATTTGTGCAAAAATGTGGATGTCCAAATTCTTGCTAAAGAGGTGGAATGACTTTCATCTCCATGGTTTTCATAGAGATTAAAGCCATTTTAACTTTGCCGTCGGGTCCAATGCACTCCAAGGTTTGCATGATTAAATTTTTTTATATATCTTGTCGGGTCCGGAGCACTGCGTCGATTTAACTGCTGGAATGTGGATTTACAAATCCATCTCCCAGATCAACCAAACAGTCCCAAAAAATGAAAACCAGGGTTTGCATAACCAGACTATGGATAACCATGATTTGTTTCATTTTCCAATTCCCCAACCAAACGGGCCCTTAATTCATTTGTACCTCTTTCTTCGTAATTTCGAAAAACAGGAAAACCTTTGGTTACGGATAAGGGTCGATGACAAGCTTAAAACTCCCCGTGCTACAAGGCTGCGGCGGGGCTCGACCCCGCGACCTCACTCAGGCAAAATCAACCCTTATCTCAGTGTAAGCTTTTAAAATCAGTACCTATAAATTCGATATCCAAATCTAATGCATGAAATCTGTAATTTTTCCCGCTAACTTAATTCCTGATAATGTGTATTCGCTTTCAGAGCAGGGAAACTGCATTTTTCATGGCGAATTGGCACTCTTCCCTGCCATTCCTTAAACCCTAAGAGGCGCCCGTTAATTTTTGTCGGCACTACTTTGGGTGGCTCTCTTCTTCCATTAAATTTTGTTCACGCCGAAGAAGGAAACGAAAATACTTCTGTTGAGAAGAAGTCTGATAATGATGACGACGAGGGTTTGGTGGGAGGATTATTATCGCTGTTCGACCCCAACGAGAAGACTAAGTCTGGAAGAGTTCTTCCCAAGAGCTATATGAAAAGTGCGAGAGAAGTGGTGAAGAACTTGCGGGAGTCGTTGAAGGAAAATGTGAAGGACACCGCGAAGTTTAGAAGAACGGCGGATTCTGCAAAAGAAGCGATTAGGGTTTTCATGCAGGACTGGACAGGCCAGAAATCTGTGGCGTCTGAGGTATTTTTAACTTCATTATTCTGAATTTATTGTTTTAGAATTTGAGTACCATAGAGTCATGGATTCAATTCCTGTTGTACAAAGTCTTCGTAAACTTAATCTGTAGATTACCTACCGATTTGCTGTAATGAGGCTTCAGCCGACCTGAAAAAGTTTCCAAAATAAAATAATTGCAGAACAAATTACATTTTGCAGAACAAATTACATTCGGGAAAGTTAGTTCATGCTCCCCGTGGCCCATAATTCCAGTTAGAAAGTGTTCATTGTGACAGTAACACCATGGTTAGAAGAAAACACCATGGTGTCACTCACTACTTGATGTGTGGAACTGCATTCGCCTACCAAGTAGCCTTAAAAGCTTTGTATTTCTCTCCACACATCCTTTGGACTGACATCCAAGCCCAAAACAGTTCCAGCACCAGAATGCCAGCTTCTCATAGTCAAGAGACTGCATCCAGATTGCTTACCCTGCTTTCAACCAGATCTCTGCTAGTAAACTCAAGGACAAGTCCAAGTCTACTATTATAGATAGTGCTTACTTGTAGAGATAAGAATTACCAATCTTTCCAAGGAGAAATGTAGCCAGTAATGCATGGGCAGAATAGTAATCTGACCCGAGACAGGAACAATGCCAAATATTCTGTAGAGGGATGAAAACTCGGAAACCATGGTTTTACATACAGAGATGTATTCCCCCATGACAACAGATCTTTTGATAATATATTATCTCTGATCATTTCAGAAACAAAGACTATTCTGAAGAACTCCTGTGCACAGGTGTAAATTACAATGGGTTCTTCTTGGGAAGGTTTCTAAGTATGAAATCCACTTATTCAACTTTGGAAGACTGGGTCATAGGCTGGAAAACCTGCAGATCAGATCCAAATCTTCATAATGCTCTCTTTCTCCCTGAACTTCTGGATCCATCTCCAATAATGGGGTTTTATTTTGAGCAATTTTAACTGGCCCCCCATAAGCCACCTGTATCCCAGGAAAGATTCCATTGCCTGCACAACTGCCTGCAGAAGGGGCAAGAACAGTACCCTGAGAACTTACTTTATGTCTATCTAAGGCCACTTCAACATACTTGCCGTTTGTTGTGTTACCAGACTTAACCTGTCTGAAGCCAGTTCAACATACTTGTAGCTTTCCGCGATACCAGACTAAACCAATGCAACACTACAAGTACATTCCAAAGGACCTACAGACTTGACACCCTGAGAATCGGAGGAAACCCATTTAGATGAATCATTCACAGCTTTACTTGGGGTAACAGGAGCAGCTGCACCATCCTTGGCATCCAGCAGAATATGTGAGAAGGAGGTGGTGCTGCAATAAGTATTGGGGTTTAGAGCTTCCTTTGTAATGGCTCTCATCCCTCCTCCAATTCTCTATGACTTTAAATTATACTAAAGAAATATTGCCACTTTACTGTACACAAACTAGTCATGAGGGACAGATCCATAGATTTGCAAAGACAAGCTATAAAATCAGCTGGATCTGAACCACCTGCATGATCCCAACCATCACAATCCAAAGGAAATTCAACATGGTCGGGATTTTTTTACACTTTTGGCAATGTTGATCTTAGCAGACAATTCATAGTATCCAGTCAAGCTTTAAGGATCTTTTGAAAAGTGGACGTGCTATACTAAATAGTTACTCGAGCTTCAGAGTATGTAATGTCAGGGTACAATACATAAGAACTACTTTTAGTGAAATTACAGTAGCTAGAATTTTGCATGAGATAGAATATTATGGCGAGAATGACTATTACAAGTATTCTGAAGCAAGTTTTTGAACTTGAAAAACTGCCCTCACTATCTCACCCCTTTTCAGAACAACCTGAGCAATATCTAACAACTGTTTTGTTGGTGAATTGCTGCAGTTGTTCCAATCCATTCTCAACATGTTCTGATCCATGCTCAATGTCTTTCCTCAATCCTCCTGTTGATTGCACTTGCTAATGAGTATTTACCTTGCCCTTACCAAGCCCCTATACCTCCTGGAGTTGAGACTAACATTTGTTCTCATTTTTCAAAACTGCTGTATCTTCTAATGGGCTGATTTAGCCAGCACGTAGACCGAGCTTCAGTAATATGCATGGACTGCCTCTGACTTTCATGCCCACCCTTGGATTTTAGGTGAATTATTAATGTTCATTTTCTCCTGTCAAAGAAAATGGCTCCTACTTTGTCTTTGGGATTGTAATTTGCCTCCCATGGCTAGTGTTAAAGTAGAATTTTCCATTTTCATTATAGATCTGTTCTATAGTTTTTGTGATCTATATTTATAACCTGACCATGCAGTATCAAATTTGTATTGTCAGATGATGAAAGTTAGTTCTTTTTAATACCTTTTTCAAATTCTCTGATAATACATTAACAAAAAATCTGGAGTATGTCATTTACAGGACTCGTATACAGCACTTGTAAGTGCAATTAGAGTTCTTGCAAACTTCTACTCTAAGAAAGGTCCAACAGCTGCCATGCCAGAAGATATTAAGACAAAGGTTATGGATGATTTGAACTCAGCAGAAGCTGCTCTTTGATATTCCATTGATCTCTTTTGTAGTATGATAAGTAAAATGAAATCTTTCGAATGATATATTGTAAACTTTTGAGAAATTGTTGTGTTTAATATTCTAGTTGAGCACACTCTTAATGAAAACATGCTGTATACCCTCTTATATATATTGATACATAAATGTAGCTTATTGTTTTGAAATCAAATTGATTTGTAGCAAGAGCACATGGTGCTCTAGCGTAAGATAATGTAGTTTGGTCTTTATATTGACATGACTTATTTTTCTGTATAAGTCAGACCAACAAGACCTTTTCATAACTGACTGAACTTTGTGTTCAGTTCCTAAGCTTCTAAAATAACTGAAAGAGTCCGTACTTTTGAAGTGATTCTGATTTTTTCATAAGCAGCTGCACCAAGACTTTTATTTCCTACACTTGAGTTAATAGTTCATGCTCAACATCTTGTATCAAAGACAATGTTTTCACAGTCTAAAATTTGAGAAAAGAAGGGGAAAATTCTAAAATCGTCTAAAAGATGAAATATCTACTACACATGTTTTTCCAGAAGCTCTGATTTTAAACTAAGTTGTGACTAAACAAAATACAAGAAGACAGTATGTTGGTTGAAGAGAAACTTCTATATCGTAAAAGAAAGCTAAAAAGTAATACAGAGGCATTCAATGGCCGATTTGGTAAGAATCAAGATGATCTTTGGAAGTTAAAGAGTGATGTTTACCTTAGCAACGAAATAGCAGAGGAGGAGGATATTGCAGCCAAAACTGACATGCCCTTCATTAGATTTACCAAGGATAAGCATGATTGTTGGCTGGATAAGGCCAAATATGGAACCTCCTTTGTGTATCCAAAATATGGTGTACCCCCAAGAATGGACCAATTTAAAACAACCATAGCATTGGCATTTCCTTTTTACTGCTACAACATTGAAGTTGAACAATGGAATCTCAGTGAGATTCATGGCCTCAATTGCTTCTAATGATTGAATTTGCAAAAGCAATTAGTGCTAACAA
>MU223817.1:1367790-1383912 GCA_018584345.1 Thuja plicata | reverse complement strand
TAAACCTGGTTTTACTTGACAAATCCAGAATTGCAATTTAGAGAAACAAACAGCGGATTTGCAAAAACGAGAAGTGTCACTCCCAAAACCGGGAAGTGTCACTTCCAATTCCTGCAAACAAACGGGGCCTTAAAGTTGAGGTTCTTCATTTTCTTCTTGGATTTCAAAGCTACTTGAGCTTTCATCGTCATTACGTCTAATAGGTGTTTTCATTCATTTTTTCATAGGTGAGAGGAGCATGAACCGCATTTTTTTTTTCCTTCCTTTTTTGGCAAATCAATGAAAGAAATTTTCACCTCTTTCAAAATAACACGTCTATTGTATAGAGCCTTAACAACCACTTTATCACAAAGCTTGTACCCTTCCACGGTGATACCATAACTCTAACTTTCGAATGACAAGATTTTATTGCTCAACTTGTCTTTATTCCACTTTTTAACACTAAATCTTCTTTTGAGGCCCATTTCAATGTAGCGTGTTTTTTAAGATATTTTTGGGCTCAATAAAGTGCATGTTTGAGTTTTTGGCATGTTTCTTTTTTCCCGTCTTCCTAACTACCCATATCAATGGTGCCACCTGCTCATCTATCAACATAATCACAATCAGTATACCATTGATCTATGTCACCTATTTTGGATAAGATTTTCTTCCAACCATGGATTTTGAATTTCTATAGTGTGCATCATTTAGTGTTGGTGTCTAGGAGTATATGTTTTGTTTTTTGATCATTTTGTGAGGAGGTTGGATTGAGCTGTGATTTTAAGACATCAAGGAAGTTGTATGGCATACATCAATGCCATAGTCTAGTCATAGAGAGATAGCAGACATGTGAATTATAAGAAGATTTACATTGTAATTGGATCTTGTTATCAAATGTGTGTATGACACTGTACATTTTTGGCAATTTTTTTAGACATAGCTAGGGATTTTCCTTTGCCACTCTTGCTGGCATGAGTGTAATATTGGGCGAGATGAATGTAACAACATTATAGGAACATTGCAATTATTTGATGGAGGAGAAACCAGGGTGTAAGAGTAATCTTGCATCACCCAATTTTTTTTTGTTTGTGCATACTTGAACCTAAAAATTGCTAAGGATGAGAATGGGAAAATATAATGATTAGCTAAAGTCTTGTACCATTTGAGAGATATTAATGTTTTAAGGTTCAAAAATGCTATAAAATATTCAACTTGATTTTTAGACCTTTGTATGATCGAATGGGACCTCAATGAACCTCTAATAAAATGATGATCTAGGAAAACCATGGTGTAGATCTCTTCGAGATCTTTAATTTAGAAACAAATGTGCTAAATTGGTTTCTTGGATCAAAAGTTATGGCCTTCAGAAGTTGTGCTACATAGATAAAAATCAGAAATTTTCAAAATACTTCAGTGGAGGTCAAAACCCATTTTGGGCATATTACAAGGCAATAGAGAGGAGAAAAAAGTGGTTGGTCACAAATCAAAGAAGTGATAGATAGATAAGATAAGATAAATTTATTAATGTCCAACGGAAGACCAACAAGGGTCTATGGGACAAGAAACAAACAACCAAAAAACAAGAAACCAACGGACCACCAAATAGTGGTTGGGGGAACAACAAAAAGAACAAGGAACCAAACAAGAAGAAGCAGAGAACAAAGAACCACCAGGGCAAGGACTAGGGGTCCTTCTCAAGTGGAAAGAAATTAAACATAGAAGGATAGTGACCCAGAAGAATAAGGGTATGGAGTCATCGCTGTGATCTGCTGGTGGTCTGTCGCTGATGAGTAGAAGCACTCCGAGGTCTCACTGATCTGGAGTGACCTATGGTGGAGGAACATGAGGGCCACTTCACACCTCGAGCCAGGGGCGAGGGCGAGAAGAAATCCGTAATGAGCTGCTCGGTGACCAGATTCTGGGGAAATAGAAGCTAGAGGATATGGTCACAAAGCTAAATCGTCTCCCGTAAATAGAGTGCCAGACATCTCTGGTCAGAGTAGCAAAAGAAGGAAGTCAAGGAGTTGCAATCTATGAATAAGAAATAAAATCTCCCTCTGATCTCATAGTATATAGGGCAGCAGAAAATGAAATGTGCCTCAATCTCAATCTCAGACAATGTGCATAAACTACAAATATGATCCTCTATGTCAATGTGATGATCAGTCTGTGCTCGCAGACAGTGAGAGCCGACTCTGAAAGATCCCAGTGTGATCTGAAGAGCATGGCACCAACACTATGATAAATATCTGGTTCGAACGATGATCCCATCCTAGATGTGTAAGAAGTGCTCAGCATAAAAAGCCATCCTCGGATGTAAACGCCCACTAGGGTTGGTCCTGGTCGAGATGATGTACTGCCTGTAGATGTCAAGTCTGACATGCTCATTCAACTCTTGTCTGGAGGGGAGAAGATGAGCTGGAGCATCCAAAGAAAAGTGAAAGGGGGGTAGGCGATCAATATCAATCCAAATGGAACCCAAAAGGGAAGTGGCCTGAGCACACCAACAAAGAGCTCTAGAGGAGGTGTCAGATCTAGCTAGCTCAACAGAAGAGCAATAGGCAAAGTAAGAGTATCTACTCCGGCCATCCGAAGAGTCTGCAAATCAATGTAGGTGGTGAAGAAACCAAACCAAGTCAAAGATGGCTCCCAACCTAAAGGGATGAGCCCTGAACTCAGCGAGGATGATGCTGTGGGAGATGGTACAATGACATCTGATGATACGCCGAAGGAGGAGAGTCTATATACACTCAATAGAGGCCCAGTCGAAATCAAGGAGAGATGGTCCCCAAACAACAGAGTGATAGAGTATAGTAGGCCTAACCAGAGAATCCAGGAGGGATAACTTGGACGAGGTATCCTAAAAGTGGTGTCTAAAGCACTGTCTCTCAATCAGGGCGAGGGAACCCATCCCTTTGTTGATCCTGGGCTCAATGGCAGGTCTCAAACTGAAGTGAGGACCATAAAAATTAACCCTGAGGTATGTGTATGCGGAGGCAATCTCGATCTCCTATCCCTGGAAGTAGAAGTGTAAATGCGAGGTCTTCAAGTAGTTGAAGACCATGACCCGTGTCTTCCCCAGATTAACCACGGGCTGTCTCAAGTCACAAAAAGAGGCCAAGATATCAAGAATTCTCTGGAGACCCTCAGGTGAGGAGGCTAAGAGAATCACGTCATCAGCAAAAAGAAGAATGGAAACTAAGACCTAGTGTAAATAGCAACCATCACCTGGGAGAGACGAGTCTCTGATGAAACCCTCGAGCTCGTCAATGTAGATGCCAAATAAGGTGGGGGAAAGAGGGCATCCCTATTTCACCCTAATAGTGCTCTGAATAGGATCTGAGAAGCTGTCTAGGGTCCTGAATCTGCCCTCAACATGCTCGTAAAGTCTCATAATAGCAGTCAAAAGAATCTCAGATATCCCAATGTCTCTAAGTCTCTGAAAAAGGGCCACCCGCAGGACGGAATCAAATGCCTTATGAAATTCGATGAAACAATAATAGAATTTCGTAGAGCGATAGTGAGCCTCCTCAATGATCGCCCATAGTGTCAAGATGTGGTCCATGGTCTAGTAATCTACACGAAAACCGGCTTGACCTATAGCCTTGCAGTCCAACATGTCAAGCTGTGAAGAAAGGATAGTGTTCAATGTCATGGCATAGAGTTTGGCAAAGGTATGCCCAATCATGATAGTTCTATTGTTTTCAGGGTCTGATATTGATCCAGTCTTGTGGATCGGATGGATCACATGTCTCAACCAAGCCTTAGGGAAGCCGGTGCAAACTACTCTATTAAAGAGTGTGGGAAGATAAGAGCGTAGTACCGCGATACTGAGCTTGAGGAGCTCTACCTGGAAACCATCCTTGTCGGCCACTCTACTGCATCTCATAGATCTGATGACCTTGTAAATGCTGGATGCGGTGAAAATATGGCAGTGAGGGGGTGGGATGAGGTGGAGAGATGGCTGGCTCGGGATGTCATAAAGAGTGGAGGTGTGGGAGATGAGGGAGGCAAGGTCGATGGTTGAGGGTAGAGGGGGGTGGCGCAGGAATAAGGTATGCCAAAAGAGCTTAGGATCCTGGGTAAGTGTGTTACACAAGGCTCTGCACTGTGAAGCAATGAAAGAATGTTTCTTCACGCAAAGAAACTGGTGGTAGGAGTAACGGAGATCAACATAATCTAAAGGAGGGACTCAAAGGCCAAACGTAATCTGCGATGGAAAGCTTTATAGTCATCGTCGAACCCACGGTTCATGGGGAAAGTGTTCCGACATTTAGATCTGAAGATAGGGCGATGGGGGATGGAAAGGAAAGCCGACTCCCAAATGGCCTGTGTAAATAGATCAAACATGGAGGTAACATGGTTACACTCAGAGAAGCTCACGGGGGAGAGGAGTCAACGCAGGTGGAAGGTGAAAAGGTCACAATCCACCTTGGTATAGCGGAAGTGGACATGGTTGTGGGCGTGTCCCAAAACAGTCGGGATGTTGGGTGGGTGGGGCAGGCAAAGGGGTGGGGAGAAATGGAGCACGAGGCTCAAAAGAGCATGATCAGCCAAAGGAAGGCGGGAGATGGTGAAGTGACAGATGGAGGGGACAAAGGAGGCAACAGTGAGCACATAATCGACTACACTAGCACCACCACCATGAGGCAAGCATGTGAAAAGCTCAGAACTGGGAAAGTAAGAAAGGTTGTTCAGAATGATCAGATTGAGAGACTCACAAAGCTGGAGGAGGTGGCGACCATAAGTGGATAATGACCTGCAGTAGTCTTCTGAGGTACGCTGAAGCCCAAGGCTGGCCAGATCTAACTCAGAAGTGCAGGTCCAATCTATGTCCCGGTCATGTATAGGTGATTGTAACTCTTTAGTCCGTGCATTGAAATCTCCAAGGATGAGGATATCGCCTGAGGTATTGAATGTAGAGATGCCCTCCAAAAGATCCTTAAAAGGATCCCCATCTTCAGCACTATGAATGACATATGACGAAGAGGCCGACGGGAAGTAGTAAACCGTGATGAAGATATCTCTCTGACAGTGACCAACATGGTGTACTCGGATCCACATGAATCTAGCAAATATGTCTGAAAGGACAATAGAGGTAGCATTGAAAAGGCTTCCCAAATCAAACAGGCCACACCACAAGAGCCTTGTACACCACCAAAAGTGCAAACCTCCTCTCTTCATACATATAACCACTGATAACCGATGAAACCCAGGAGGGGACGTGCAGGATTCTCATGCGTCTCTGTAACCACCAAGATATCAACAGACCCGACCGCATCCTGAAGAAGACCCGGTAACAACCAAAGAGAATCGTTATTGTTCCAGCAGTTGAGGAGAAGCGACCCAAAGGGGGGTGGCCCACCTCTACTCAACTGTCGGTGTGACCATCATTTGGCCTTATCGGCCTATCTCAGTTCCCACCCAGCAGGGGGATAATCTTGAATAACTGCTCTAAGGTTGCTGACAACTTCCCATTTCCCACTGCTTCTGGCCTCAACAACTAGGGATTTGGCTTGTTTTAGTTCTGCCATCTGTGACCTAGTGAGATCCTCATCCAAATAAATCTTAGAGGGAAGAGTGAATAATTTCCTCTTTTCTCTAAGAGCCCGTAACTTATCGTGTAGGGAAGAGAACATGATGACAAGTGTACCATCCCGACCAAACCAGCAGCTCTCAAGTGTAATATCGGGAATATCAAGCTGGTCCTTGAGAAAGGATTGTCCAGCAGAGGATGGATCAGCGGTAGAGGGGAGACCATGAACATACAGATTCAACTCGCGTTTCCATCTCATACGTTCATCAATCATCTTGCCCTGGACTAAGTCCACAACACCTGAGAGAGGTGCAATAGTAGCATTGTTATTGCAAATAGAGGCCCAGGATTTGAATTTTTCCTCAATTTTGGACATTAGAGAAGAATGTTTGGCAACCAAATCAGCTTGTTCTGTTTTGACGCTGTCGAGTTCATTTAGTTGTGCAATGACAGATTCTAGATCAGTTTGAATACCCGTTGCTTGTGATGTGAAGGTGAATGATAAATTGTGTAAAAGAGCTCGATCTGTTACAACTTTTTGTATGAGAGTGTCCATTTTAGAAGTAAGGGTTGCCATGTTGTTTTTGAGTGACTGATTTTCAGCTTCTGATTTAAGGATTCGATCAAGGAACTTCTGGGAGACATTGGATAAAGAAAGACATGTGTCTTTCAGAGCTGCACCATCAATTTCTAGCTTATTCAAGCGGTCCACTATCTGCTTATATGTATCTGTATCAAGTGGGGGTTCCATGACCTTCATCCACTGTTGTTATAAAGTGATAAACAATTAAATGTGTCACAGTCTCAGAGTCTCATACAGGATTCAATCATTCCGTCAAACAGTTCTCGTGCAATGTTTTGTTGCTGTCTTGGGTACAAAGAAAGAGCATTTTTTCAAACAGTTTGTAAGCGTTCTCAAATCTTCCCTAATTTTCTCTCCAATGAGGTGCAGAAAGAATGATTCTTCCAAAACTCTAGTTAATCTAACTAAGATTCTCAAACAGAACACTGACATGAGATTCTGGACACAACCAATCCGGACAGATGTTTTGATAGTTTACTAGTGTCTGAAACTGGGCTCCACCATAGTTCCTGTCGCTTTGTGTTGAAGAAACAATTCCCAAATAGAAAAACATGCCCTGGGTCCCTCTAGTCATTGGTCAAGTGGTCGCAGAAGATTATAGGGTGGTTATACTCCCTATTATAATGAGAAAGCTCATGTGGTTGTAGCATGTATTTTTCTAAATGTTGTATTTCATTTCACTGGGATAATAGAAAGCAAGTGTTCATTTCTTTTATTTTTTGTTTATATTTATATTTTTGTTGTGTTTGGGTTTCTAAGTGTAGTACCCCTCACCAATATTGTAAATATAGTTTTCCTTTTCTATATGAATATATGTGGTTGTGTTTGGATTACCAAGCATGTTCTGTTATAAGGTTTCATGATTATTGATGAGTGCAAATGCATAACTGCATTTCTTTTTTCTTGTTTGTTCTATTTTCACTGTATGACTCTATTTCCCAATATATAGGTATTGGTCTAAGACCATTCACCAATCTCAAATTATTCACATCAAAACATAAATTTGTAGTGTAGGAGTACAAAGTAGTTTCTTTGCATTAGTAACCCAATTGTTAGTCGTAGTTTAGTTAGTCAAAATAAGACTTATGTTTGTATTTGGAATAGTAATGGCACTGTAATGATAGTTAGGTCTCGGGTAGTGGTAGGAGGTTTGCGACGGTTGGTGTGCTCAACCAACTGTCAACTACTCTTTATATATGGTCGGATGACGTCGAGATTATGTTACTATTGTTATGACCTTACATGGAACAAAAGCTTATCTTTCTGCCAAATATGTTGTGTATGGTGTTTATTTTGGATTATTATGTTTCTTATATTCTTGTATGAACTTTCCTATTTACTCTGTGTATAAAAAAAGTAACCTCGTAGAGAGTAAACATTTTGGTGTCGTTGCCAAGTTCAAATCTGGAGGTTTGAGGAAAGTGCAAAAAGGTGTGATGGCAGAGTAATGGGCTGACCTTTCAAACAACAAGTGCTTATAACTGGCAATGAAATAGAGGAAGAAGCTGTGACACGAGAGTATCAATTGACGATCAATTGACGTAGGACCTAGTGCATGTGTGGGAAGTTTCAGTCGATCAGTACGTGTAGAGGGAAGCCCACGAGAGAGTAGTCCCCGAAGGCACAATACATGACGAACTCTCGATGCGACCAGCTGTGTATGATCTTGGAAGCATCCCAAGGTTGCTAGCATGAAACTTGGTTGTAATAGAAGAAAGACATATCGAAAGGCAACAAGAACAACATCGACAACAAATACTAAAATGGTACAAGGACTGGAACTAGATGGAAGAGGAGCATGACACAAGAAAATGTCGTACCTCTGACAATTTAACTAATTGATATCCCCTATGCCAAAAAAGGACATAAGGCAACATGCTAGGAAGGAGACAAAAGCAAAAAGGGAATCAAAAACCTTTGTAAGGAGATCTTTGCGCATCTAGGAGCAAAGTGAGAGGTGAGGACGAGTGTAGAGAATGTCAAAGAATCTCTAAGACCCGCATGAAGCAAGAGCCAAAGTGTAAGCTAAAGCCAGAGAAAGTGGGCAGAGGCATACTAGCAGGGAAGGAAAAACACAACCCATAAGTCATGAGTGGGAACAAATCACAAGGAACTTACCACTCCCTGAGGATGCAGGGAGGACCTTTCCAACTAGGCAAGCAATCCTTCAGGACAAGAGGTGATTGACGAGAAGAGCTTGGACCGTGACTTCCTACCAACCAAACCATTAGTGCACTTCAAAGACAATGAGGAGGAGGTTGAAACCTTGAATGAAAGGTAGCAATATTATTTGAAAATACCCTGTTGGGCATTGAAAATCGAGCTATATTAGAGGATCCCAGAGTAGGGGGACCAAAACAAGAGACTTTGGGAAGAAGGGATTAAAAGTACAAGGGAGGTAACCAAGGAAAGGATGATGTCGGTGGACAGGTTGAGAGCTTGTGCATGGCCGGGAGTGCAAGAGAGGCATATGAATGTAGATCAAGAACCACTCCATTCAGATCTAATGCACACGATGCTAACGAACCAAAAAAATGGTAAACGCCCCTGAGAAACAAAAAATCCCAAAGTTCATGGGTGATGGGTTAGAGGACCTTAACTGTTGCTGTAAAACCTATGTAATCATATGGTAGGCCAATGGCGAAGACAACCATGATTATTGGTTGAAGGCATTCCTTGCTACCTTACGTGGAGTCGATATTGACTAGTTTATAGATCTACCAAGAACATACAAAACATATTGGGATGACTTGAGGAGGGCATTCAAGGAAAAATTGAAACTGCTATGTGATGAGGATGAGGTCATTGCAGAGATATACTATACAAGGCAAGGGAGGAGTGATACCATGCATGCCTACAACCGTAGGCTCAAGAAACTCCTTGGTAAATTGGAAAACCAACTAGTGGATGGACTGAAGAAAATGTGGTTCACCGAAGGTTTGATTTCATCCTTATAGAAGAAAATGAAAATGGTACCCCCTTCTTCCTACACGGATTCCTATAACCATGCTATGGACATCGAGACTTAGAATAAGATGCCCTGAGGGAAGAAAAAAACCAGTGATGATGACACTACAAATGACAACAGTGGTGGAGAATCCAAAATTGTACAGGCCCTTCGAAGGGATATGATGTGAATAATGAAGGATATGAGAGCCGAGAAGGAAGCCACGAGGGAGGGAAAAGAGTTGTGGTGTACCAACTTTAAGGTTGAAGGCCATAGAAAGGAGAAATACCCCCAAGAAGTTATTCTGTGACATCTGCCAAGTACTAGGGCACTTCATTAAGGAGTTCCCATACAACTTGAAAGCCAGGAGCACTCAAGTGCTCTTCTCTCAAGGTGACAAGAAACTCCACCTATCACACCACTTAGGCATACAAACTCTAATGCCTCGCTAGGTAGTTATTGCAACAATCGAGGAGGAAACAATAAAAACAATAATAAATATAACACCACACCTAGAAGCCGCATCCATGGTGCAGGAGCACCTAGGACATCTCTAAAGTCCTTAGTTTTGTTTTTGGTTTGTTATGAACCTAGCCATGTCAAGAGTGTTTTGAAAGACCTTAGAAGGTCTTGTGTGTGTGTTTGTAGGAGATCTAGGTTAGCCTTAATCTAATCTAGTAATTTTTTGTTGATTAGGAGTAGTTTTGGTTTTAGGTCTCTTTTGTTAGAGTAATAGTCTATCGGGGTTACTAATTTAAATCATTATGATCTAATTAGTAACTTCCCTATTCACTCTAGTTTTCTTCAGCTAACCTTAGGCAGTTTCTATTTCTTGTAGTTTCCCTTTTAGGGTTTCGGTATCCTTTATAAGGATTGACCGCTTTGTAATTCATCATCGAGATTGTAAATCATTTCATTGTTGAATATAGAACATAATTTCTGTCAACATGCATTTGCAGTCTCTAGCCTATCGGCCGCCATAGCCATTCTTCTATCTTCTCTCTTCTATCTTTTGCTTCTATCTCGTAATAGTCTTTGCATGCAGGTGATCTTGGTTGTATTGCAGTTTAGCAATCTCAACATGGTATCAGAGCCACTCTGCAGCTGGCTGTTCGAGTTTTTGTGAAGCGTTCGAGGGATTGAAGGGTTCACAGCTTTTTCTGGCGTATTTCAGTGGTTCTGGGGGGTCTCTATTTTTGGAGGCATTTTGAGCCTAAACGGACACTTCCATTGCGTCTGGAAGGCCCAAAAACCCCAGAATCCACATAAAATTTGTCCATTTTGGACAACTTGAACCTGAGGCAAAAAAATTTTGGTTTCCAGTGCCGTACGGGCACGGAAACCGAGAAAAAAATCAAAAAACACCTTAATTTCAAAGGTTTTTGTGCATTTTTTATGCGCAGTCAGTGCATTAGCATACGCGCCGCCGCCGGGCCGCCCCCGCACCACCTCCTCCGGCTGCGGGCGCCCTTCTCAGCGGCGCAGCTCTGCGCTCCCGCTGCCCTCCGCGGCCCATCCGCGGCCCCCACCGCCACTCAGCTGCCCCTCCGCGGCCCTCCGCCGACTCCTCTGCCACCCCTTGCGGCCCCGCCCGGCTTCCGCCCCGCTCAGCACCCCCGCGCAGTCAGCCCGTCCTGCTACGTCGGCCGAGCGCTCAACACCGCCGCCCGCCCACCGCTCCCCGGTGGCGCGGCGTTTTTTGGTAGCCCACGGGCTTATGTTCTTAGCACCCGGTCATATGCCGGTTCAGGGGCTGCGGCCCAGCCCCCGGAGCGCGCCATGCGCCCAGGGGCTCAATTTTTTTTAGCCCCTGGGGGCTTTTTTGGTCCTTTTGGAGCTTTTTTGGGGGTACCTGTCTGTTTTCGCTCTACAAGGAGCATACGGGGGTCTTTTTCTGACTTCCATATACCGTCGGAAATCTCTTTCCGAGCACTTTCCGATGGTGGAGGTTAGGGTTTTTGGTTCCACCATTTCGATAGTGTTTTTTGCTGTTGAAGTCCGATGTTTTGTTTTGCCTTCCGGGAGTCATATCTGGCTCATCCGGACTCCTTTTTCGGCAAATGAGATATCGTCGGAAAGATGATTCTGTGTACTATTCAGTGGCAGAGGTATTTCTTCCAGATTCTGCTCCAGGTTTTCACTCCTCTGAGTTTTGTAGTTTATGCCCTCTGGTGGTGTGCTTGGTTCTATAGGTCCGGGGATCTCTTCCTCTGAGTTCATAGTTCACTCTTCTTTCTGACTTCTGAGCTTGCATGCTCTTTCTGATGCATCTTTGTTCTGTAAACGCACTGAGATAAAGTGCCTTCTTCTGCTTTTCTTGGATCTTGTACACCTGGTTCAGTCTTAGTACTCGCACTATGTTATAAAGTGCCATGGGGGGATTATGATGCATTTGCCACTATAGGCGCATCCACTCTTGTCAAGTGAGTGTACCTTCCATGACATTAGCCCATGTAGTCTGTGTCTATGACACCGCTCTTTATCCTGTGTGTGTACTTCTGTTGCACTGTTGGTGTTCCTGATTCCTCTTCTGCAGCTGTTTCTGGTACTGCATTTCAGTGTTCCTGTCACCTCTCCCAGTTCAACATTATGGGGGGGGTTCACCTGTTGGTTCTATTGCTTCCTGGTTCGATTGATCAGCTCTTCAGACACTTGTCTTCTCTACCTGATCATGCACTTCAGTGGGGGTTCCAGCAGTATCTTCTGACAGAGTTTTCAGACATGCTTCGGAGATGCTTCTTGCTCTCTTCTTGTTCCTCTCTCTGGGACATCTTTTCCCTTTATGTTTTGGGTACTTGATCAGGCCTAGTTGCCGGGACCCATGTTTCCTGCTTTCTGCAGTAGTTTCCTAGGTTTGGCTTCTCCCTAAGCTTATCTTAAGGGGGGGTGTTAGAGTAATTGTCTATCGGGGTTACTAATTTAAATCATTATGATCTAATTAGTAACTTCCCTATTCACTCTAGTTTGCTTCAGCTAACCTTAGGCAGTTTCTATTTCTTGTAGTTTCCCTTTTAGGGTTTCGGTATCCTTTATAAGGATTGACCGCTTTGTAATTCATCATCGAGATTGTAAATCATTTCATTGTTGAATGTAGAACATAATTTCTGTCAACATGAATTTGTAGTCTCTGGCCTATCGGCCGCCATAGCCATTCTTCTGTCTTCTCTCTTCTGTCTTTTGCTTCTATCTCGTAATAGTCTTTGCATGCAGGTGATCTTGGTTGTATTGCAGTTTAGCAATCTCAACATCTTTGAGGCTTAAATTTGGGATTCTGGGTAAAAAGGATTGAAATGTAAAGGAAAGGGTGTAATTAAGCCTAAAATGGCTTCTATAATTATTTTCCACCATTTGATAAGGATTAGAGGTGATTTGATTAAGTTAGAAGTCAAAATGCAAAAGTTGTCAAAATGTTGTCATGACAACATTTGCAACTTTGCAAAGTTGCATGACAACTTTGTCTCCACGAAGACAAAACCTTTGTTTTAGGGCATGGTCAGTATCCTAACCACCTTAACCTAAGATGTAAAGGTATAAAATCCACAAGAAGCCCAAATCCCAAGGTTGGATGTTTTTTTTGAAGTAATAGAAGTACACTTCTTTTGCACTGTATTTCTAGTTTTTCTTAGAAAGTTTGAGCATTTTGTTTTACTGGTGCTTTTAATAGATCGAATCCACCATTTCAATGCGGGATTCATGTAATTAGGGTAGTTTCCTTTCATTGTGTATAGTTTTGAAGTTTCTTTCTGTTCAGTAGTAAGTGTTTTGTAAATTCTTTTGTAAGTAAGCTAGTCTCTGGCTTGTCTAGGACTGTGTGCATAAAAATGGCTCCCACATGAAACCCCACTGTGGAATCATCATAGGCTTGAGGTAAATCCTAGGGGAGCCTATTTATAGTGTACATATGGGAGGAGAAGGCTTGGAAGTGATATTTTCTATTTTTGTGAGCAAGCCCTAGGTGAGTCCAAAGCAACCTGGCTAGATGTTTGCCAGTGTCTTTTGGTGTTCGAATGCAGGAGTTCGATTGAAATGATGGATCCAAGTGGCTGTTGGGATTATTTTGAGCTGTGTAGAGACCCTTGAAGAATATTGGCTCTTGACCAATCCATTTGAACACATTTTAAGGCATAAATCAGTTGACTGGTTCTTGAGAAGCCAATTAGCCCTAGAAGCCCTAAAATATAGGGATCACCTATACGGATGCCTTGGGAAGTTGAGACCTCAAAAATCTTGTGTAATTCCATAAAGGGTGTCAGGATCCAACATCAGTTTATGGGGTTGTTTGGGAAAGATTTCAAAGTATGAGCAACAACTATTGAAATAGGGCTAATAGATATAATCGGCCTAAAAGACAAGATTGCATCAAAATCTTGGAATCGATAATGGATACTTTGAAACCCTAATATAAAGGCTTCAAGTGTAGTTCAAAGAAGGTGTTAGATGGTGATTGAACCCCCTACAAACATTGACATAGTAATGTGAACAAGAAAGGCTCTTGGATGGATCCAAGAAGGAGGTAGGAAGTGAAGATTGTATCAGTGATAGTTACCCCTAGTGAAGCACATTTGGATGTCACCTTTTGGAGGGGCATTGGAGAAGTCCTAAATCAATTAGAAGAGAGATTGAAAGATTCTAGGAGTTAGGGTTAGGTTCTTGAAGGAATTGGGAACAAAGAGGGTCCTAATTGGCTTGTGCAAGCACACTAGAGAATATCTATCAGATTAGTATCAGAGCCTATAAGATTAGGCTTGTGGGAGGATGTTTCAACCAGAAGAGTTAGTTGGAGAATCGACAATGGTGCCTAATGTTGAATTGGCTAAGAAGGTGGATAAGCAAGAAGGCGAAAATAGATTGCTAAGGGAAAGATTGGCTCAATTGGAGCAGAAGTTGGATCAAGTGGATGAAAAGACTGAGGAAGTCAAAGATAAGGAAGAAGGAAAGCACAAAGAAGTAGCCCTAGAGGATGAGGTCCTTGAACCAGACGTTTTCCTAAATGAAGAACCCTTTTTGAAAGCATTAAAAGCCCTAAGTGGGAAGGCACTAGAGGGTATTCATATCTTTAGTGGGAAAATGGAACTAGAGGTAGTATTGGATTGGATTGAAGGGCTTGAAAATCACTTTGAGTGTGATGGAATAACTGAAGCCCAAAAAGTGAAAGTGGAAAAAGAAAGACTTAGGGGCTCTGCTCTCACTTGGTGGAAATTCATTCAAGATAAAAGGGAGAAAGAAGGGAAGAAGCCTATAGCTACATGGAATGCTATGGTGGCTAAGATGAGAGTAGCATAGGTTCCAGAGGATTATGAAATCTAGCTGCACAAGAAGAGGCAGAGCCTTAGACAAAAAGAGTTAGATGTCAACTCTTACACAGAGGAGTTTCAAAGACTATGTATGAGGTCTATAGTTGCAGAGGATGAGAGTGTGAAAGTAGCCAAACATCTAAATGGCTTAAGGTGGAAGAAAAGCTGCAGAAGAAACAAGATTTAGGCAGTAATAGAGGCAGAGGAACATGAAGATATGCTAGAGGCCATAGAGGAGGTTATGGTGGTAGGAATGCAGAACGAAAAACACAAGGTGAAACCAAGTTGACAGAGCATAATGAAGGAAGATCAAGCAGAAGAGTTTTCAACAAAGGAAGAGGCTCCAACAGTGATTGGAGAGAAAGAAATAGTGGACAAGGGAGAGGTTCATACTTTGCAAGCATGAAGTGTTACCACTACAACTAGTTAGGACACCCTGCTTATAGGTGTTGAGAGAAGGGTTTTACATCCCAGGGAGTGACAAGAGTAGATTATGTTCACAAAGAGTCAAGCAATAGTAAACATACAGAGGTATCCTTAGAATCAGAAGAAGGAGAGAACTTGACGATTAGAAGGACACTGATCAAAGAGCCAGTGAGAGAAGAACCCAGTCAGAGAAGAGAATTGTTTAGGATGAAGTGTAAAATTATGGGTAAAGTTTGCAAAGTCATTATTGACTCGGGGTCAACTGAAAATATTGTGTCAGAGGAGGCAGTTGCTAAACTCAAATTCAAAAGGATTCCTCATAACGATCCATACCGAGTCACTTGGTTGAACAAGGGAAAACATGTCCTAGTTAATGAGCAAGCATGGGTGGAATTCTCTATTGGGATATATAAGGATAGAGTACTCTATGATGTTTTGCCAATGGATGCCTGTAATCTCCTATTGGGTAGGCCTTGGCAATTTTATAGACAAGCCATGCATGATGGAGCCAAGAATGCTTACTCTTTCAAAAAGGATGGTGTAACTTTGAAAATACACTCTCTGTTAGAAGAAGGAGAAGTGAAGTCCACAGGGCCTAATGTCCTTTTGGTAGGTGAGAAAGAGTTCTTATAAACCATAGAAGAAGGAGAAGGAGTAGGGTATGTACTGGTTTTGAAGCCCAAGGAAGAAAAGACAGTGAAGATAGAGAAGAAGATAGAGCTTCCTGTTGCCTGACTTTAAGTCACCCATTTTTTTGGCAATATTGGAATCATATGGTCATATCAAGTCAGTTTGGTCAGTGTGGTGTCTAGTTCTAAGTCTTCCCTAGGATAGGAAGTCTTTGCCGGGTTCCACTTCATTTGCCATCTTGTTTCAAGACGGGTGGGATGTTTTCAAGGTTTCATTGTTTGGATAAGTTGTAGATCCCAACCTGGCAAGGATAATGTGCTCCTATTGATGATATTTTTCAAGCAGAAGAATGACTGGGAATCATAATTTCCAGGCATTCATAAGAAATCAGAGCAGACTCTTCATATAGATGATGTAGTGGCAGAGCTATGATTGTAGATGTGAGGAGTTATGCTTGATATCCGTCGAATGGCATTGGATTTAAGCATGGTGATTGACAGGCTGAACAGAATGGGCAATGTGATATAATTGCATAACTATAATAGAGAATTGAGAAGAAATCAGAAAAGGTGATATGCAGTTGAAATAAGTGTTTTTCTAGTTTGTATTCTGCTCTTTCGGGTGCGATAGCACATAATATGTATGTATTCAATACATTTTCCACAGCCTATAAAAGTTGATGATTTTCACTATTTGAAGGCATGGATTGATTCTATGGTGTCTTACG
>MU223817.1:1340551-1365669 GCA_018584345.1 Thuja plicata | reverse complement strand
TGCATACAGTCAGAGAGCTGGAGTGGAGGAGAGAGCATGTTTAATTTCTGTATTTTCATTCATGCATTGAGATTAATGTTCAGTTTTTGTAATAGATTTGGCTATAGTTTGCAAGAAAATATAATCATAGTATTGTGTTTGTGTGTTTAAAACAAGGGAAAGTTTTGTTATGAATCAGAGTATTTGGGCAACACTTTTCTGCTTACTTTCAATCAGAGTATTGTTATGATCAGTTTTGAGCACTGTCTTGTATTCTTAGTCAAATGGTGATTGGATGGTAGATCAGAGTACTGTCATTTGATCCTATTGCAAATATTTGGATGTTTAATCTTCTCATGTCATTGCATTTGCATAACTAATAGCATTCTTGCATCACCAATGTTGGGAAGTCATAGGATGTGTGAGTTCCTGAAATTGGATAGGATTAGAATCTAAATCTTCCTGAGTTAGTCCTGGATAGGATTGGCTTGGTTTTGCCTCTGTTGTTCTCTGGTTAAGAACATACCCCGCAGTAGGAATTAGAGATAAAACATAATTCATTGAATATCATTTATATAGGGAGTTGTACCTCAATTCAGAGGGAAACTAGATATTCTCAGAAACGGTTTCCCAACTGTTGTGTAAAGTTGTTCTTCATTATAAAATTGGGCAAATAAAAGAGGATAAGAAGAAGGACAATCTGTTTACCAACACTTCCTATGGAGGTTCAAGAAATGTTGACGAAATTTCAAGACATTGTAAGTGATGGACAACCAACTACCCTACCCCCTAAAACAACCATTAGCCATCAAATAGATTTCATCCCAGGAGCCACACTTCCCAATAAAGCTGCATACAAGATGACCCCTCAACAAAATGAGGAGATTGCCAAGAAAATACAAGAACTTATAGACCAAGGTCTCATTAGGAGAAGTACAAGCCCATGTGTTGTTCCTACCATCTTAGCCCCTAAGAAGGGAGGTACTTGGAGGTTGTGCACTGATTCTAGGGCCATAAAGAGAATTACCATTAGGTATAGATTCCCCATCCCAAGGATTGAAGACCTAATGGACTGTTTAGGGGATTCCAAGTACTTTACTAAGAATGACCTAAAGAGTGAATGCCACCAAATTAGGGTCAAAGAAGGGGATGAGTGGAAGATTTCCTTCAAGACCACTGAAGGGTTGTATGAGTGGCTTGTAATTCCATTTGGGATATCTAATTCCCCATCTACATTCATGAGGCTTATGAATGAGGTGTTGAAGGATTATATTGGTAAGTTTGTAGTTGTCTATCTTGATGATGTTTTGATCTTTAGCAAGTCTACAGAAGAACATCTTCAGCATCTGCAAATTGTGTTTAAAAAGTTGCGCGAGGAAAAGATAATGATAAATTTAGACAAGTGTGAGTTCATGAGTTAGGAACTAGTATATCTTGGCTTTGTTTTGTCTCAAGGGAATCTCAAAATGGACCCAAGCAAGGTAGAGGCAATCATGGTCTAGCTCAGTATTACAGAAAGTTCATCAAGCAGTTCAGTGCTATATGTGCACCTATGTTAGACACCATCAAAGGTGGAATGAAAACCAAGTTTGAGTGGAATGAAAAAGGAGATCAAGGTTTTGAAGTGTTGAAGAAGATCATAGCCACACAACCCATCCTAGTTCTCCCTAGTTTTGAAAAACTTTTCACAGTAGAGTGCACGATGCTAGCAACATTGCCATAGGGCTTGTTTTAAGCCAAGAAAGGAGGCCAATGGCTTTTCACAGTGAGAAGATCAATGATGCATAGAGGAAGTACTCTTCCTATGATCTAAAAATGTATGCTCTAGTCCAAGCACTGAGAAAAGGGAGGCACTATCTCCTTCCTAAGGAGTTTGTGGTCTATTATGATAACCAAGCCCTTAGTTTCTTAAACTCCCAAAATAAGCTCAATCATAAGCATATTAAATGGGTGGAGTACCTACAGGCTTGTATAGTTAACATCAAGCATAAGAAGGGTCAACAAAATAAGGTAGTTGATGCACTAAGCAGGAGGCTTTTGACAGTGCAAGAAGTTCAGTTGCAAAGCATTGAAATTGATAGCTTTAAGGATTTATACTCTGAGGATGGAGACTTTGCAGAGGTTTTCAAGGTATGTAAAGAATACCAAAATCATTCTCATGGTGAGTTCTCTGATTATACAATGTAGAATGAGTTATTGTTTAAGGGTAGTCAGCTTTGTGTCCCTAGAGGTTCAATGAGGGAGAAATTGATTCAAGAAAAGCACAATGGGGCCCTTAGTGGTCATTTTGGGGTCAATAAGACTCAAGAGTTAGTGCAAAGGCTTTATTATTGGCCTAGGATGAATTAGGACATCAGAAAGTATGCATAATGTTGCATTGTTTGTCAAAAGGCTAAGGGAACTTCTTCTAATGTTGGTATCTACCAACCCCTTCGTATTCCTAGCAGGCCATGGGAATGCCTTAGCATGGATTTTGTAGTAGGATTACCAATGACAAAGCATGGATTTGATATTATTTATGTCATAGTGGAAATATTCAGTAAAATGACACACTTTTTACCTTGTAAGACTATCCATGATGTTTATCAGATTGCACAAATTTTTCTTTTGGGTCTGCATACCACCCTCAGACAGATGGTCAAACTAAGGTGGTAAATAGGATCCTAGGTAATCTACTGAGATGCCTCACTAAAGAATATGGCTAGACTTGGGACCAAATTTTGGGACAAGCAGAGTATGCCTACAATAATACAATCAACAGGACCACACGAAGGATCCCATTTGAAGTAGTATATGGATTGCACCAAAGGTAAATTTTTTAGCTCAAAGAATTAAGATAAGGATCTACAAGGAGTGAGTATGCTGAAGATTTTTCCCATTCAATGAAGGAGGTGCATGATTCAGTCAATAAATCATTGGAAGAGAGTAATGCAAAGACAAAATAGAAAGTTGATGAAAGGAAGAGTGATATTTAGTTTCAAGTAGGAGATCTTGTGATGGTGCATTTGAACAAGGCAAGGCTATATAAAGGAGTTCCCAACAAGTTGCAAATGAGAAGATTGGAACCTTGTACCATTCTTGATAAATATGGGAACAATGCTTACAAAGTGGAACTTCCAGAGGATATAGGACTTTCTCCTATCTTCAATGTAGCCGATTTGATCCTTTACAAGGGTCCAACTCCCGACCCAGATCAGAGTCTTACATAGATGATACAAGAGGTAGAAGACTTTTAGTTACCTTCTCCTTCATCTCCAAAAGCAAAAAAGATCCTTAATTACAGAGTACATAAGAAGACCAAACAAAAGATCTATTGGGAACACTTGGTCAAGTGGCATGGAGAAGGAGATTCAGAAGCTACTTGGATAAAAAAGATAGAGTTCAAGAAGTTGGGGATAGATCCCAACTTGATCAATCCAGTTGTGATTGAAACTCTTTTTGTTTGGGAGAATGGTGCAGGAGCACCTATGACATCTCTAAGGTCCTTAGTTTTTTTTTTGGTTTTTTCTGACCCTAGCCAGGTCAGGAATTTTTTGAAACACCTTAAAAGGTCTTGTGTGTGTGTTTGTAGGAGATCTAGGTTAGCCTTAATCTAATCTAGTAATGTTTTGTTGATTAGGAGTAGTTTTGGTTTTAGGTCTCTTTGAGGCTTAAATTTGGGATATTGGGTAAAAAGGCTTGAAATATAAGGGAAAGTATTTAATTAAGCCTAAAATGGCTTTTATAATGATTTTCTACCATTTGATAAGGATTAGAGGTGATTTGATTAAGTTAGAAGTCAAAATGCAAAAGTTGCCAAAATGTTGTCATGGCAACATTTGCAACTTTGCAAAGTTGCATGACAACTTTGTCTCCATGAAGACAAAATCTTTGTTCTAGGACATGGTCGGTATCCTAACCACCTGAACCTAAGATGTAAAGGTATAAAAGCCACAAGAAGCCCAAATCCTGAGGTTGGATGTTTTTTTTTAAAGTAATACAAGTTCACTTCTTTTGCACTATATCTCTAGTTTTCTTAGACAGTTTGAGCATTTTGTTTTACTAGTGCTTTTAATGGACTGAATCTGTCATTTCAGTGTGAGATTCATGTAATTAGGGTAGTTTCCTTTCATTGTGTATAGTTTTGAAGTTTCTTTCTGTTCAGTAGTTAGTGTTTTGTAAATTCTTTTGTAAGAAAGCTAGTCTCTAGCTTGTCCAGGTGCATAAAAATGGCTCCCACATGAAACCCCACTGTGGAATCATCACAGACTCAAGGGAAATGTTGGGGGAGCCTATGTAGTGTACATATGGGAGGAGAAATATTGGAAGTGAGATTTTCTATTTTTGTGAGCAAGCCCTAGGCGAGTCTAGACAACCCGGTTAGGTGTTTGCCAGTGTCTTTTGGTGTTTGAATGCAGGGGTTCGATTGAATTGATGGATCCAAGTGGATGTTGGGATTATTTGGAGTTGTGTAGAGACCCTTGAAGAAGATTGGCTCTTGCTCAATCCATCTGAACACATTTTAAGGCATAAATTAGTTGACTGGTTCTTGAGAAGCCAATTAGCCCTTAAATATAGGGATCATCTGTACGGATTCCTTGCAGAGTTGAGACCTCAAAAATCTCATGTAATTCCATAAAGGGTGTCAGAATCTAACGTCAGTTTATGGGGTTGTTTGGGAAAGTTTTCAAATATTGAGCAAAAACTAGTGAAATGGGGATAATAGACCTAATAGGCCTAAAAGACAAGATTGCATCAAAATATTGGAATCGATATTGGAGACTTTGAAACCTTGATATAAAGGGTTCAATTGAAGTTCAAAGAAGGTGTTAGAAGGTGATTGAACCCCTTGCAAACATTGACAAAGTGATTTGAATAAGAAAGTATCTTGGATGGATCCAAGGAGGTAGGAAGTGAAGATTGTATCAGTGATAGTTACCCCTAGTGAAGCACATTTGGATGCCACCTTTTGGAGGGCATTGGAGAAGTCCTAAATAAATTAGAAGAGGGCTTGAAAGATCCTATGATTTAGGGTTATGGTCTTGAAGGAATTGGGAACAAAGAGGGTCCTAATTGGCTTGTGCAAGCACACTAGAGAGTATCTATCAATCCAGTACGATGCAAAGGGGTGACTAATGATACAATGTCAGAGGGGAAATGAGTGGGGTCACTTTGTACAAGATTTTCAAAGAGGAAAGAGAGGTGGAAGAATGTTGTGCAAATGGTGTGCTCTACGTAACCATGAGGACACTGACTGTCCTAAACAAAAAGGGGTGACCATGTTGGAACTCACAAAACTAGAAGATGAGGTACTGACAATCACCAAGAAGGAAATGTACCTTAACCCCTGTATGGAGAAAGAAAGGTTGAGGGAAGAAAAGGATGATGTGGAACGAGCATTAGAGGAAGCAAGAATAATGTCATATGACACTGTCAGCAACCCCTGTGGTCAGTGTTTGAAAGAAACATTATGCGACAAATGTTGCAAGCCACCATGCCTATGCAAATGGAAGATCTTCTGGAGACCATGCCACAACTAAAGGTGGTAATTACCAACGTAGTTGGTAACAACATTGACAACCAAGACAATGGTAGGATGATGGAGGCACAAAAAGGAAGTTCAACAACAAATCCAATGTTACTGGCAATTGGCGCCGGGAGAACCCCGACAGTGGTAGAAATGGAAATAGTGGGATGAAAGCTCACAAAAACCATCATCAATTGAGGATCCGGTGTAAACATACTGCCAGAAGAAACCTAGGAAGCCCTCAATAAGCCCACACTCTGGTCACTAACTTTCCATTTGGTGGGTGTCGACTAACATGGCATCAAACCACTTGGCACACTGATGGCCCAAAAGATAATTATTGGTACTCAACAATTCTTCCTAGACTTCATTGTCATTTATTTGGAAAAGAAGGGGTACAATGGCATTCTTAGAAGGGGTTGGTTGATCATAGCGAAGGCCAACCACAACTAGAAGAAGAACACACTTTCCATAGAAAGTGACAATAAGAAGTATATAATAGACTTGCAGAACCAGATAGTCACCTAGGAAATTGCATCAGAATCGAAGTCTGAATGGGGAGAATTTGACATGGAAGGAGGGATGGAACAGAATGACGAAGGGAAGTTGGAATTGGGGAAATTTTTAGAAGATGAAACTAGTTCCCTCAATGGGATATTTCACTAGAAATGGAAGACCGTGAAGTCTTCCACCTCGACTACAACATGTTGGGTATCGAAGAGGTAGCAATGGAGAGTGACACCTTCCCTCCAGAGTATGATGAGTACAAGGAAGGCATGCCATGGGTGGATGACACACCATCCCATCAGTTCAAGAGAGAGAAGGCAATGAAGTATGAAGAACCAAGCGTAGAGAAGGTGAATTTTGGGAAGGAAGAGGACCCAAAGGTAATCTTGGTCAGGGATGATGAGGACTTCATACTCAAGATAGTGGCATTCCGAATATTTTTGGAATATAAAGATGTGTTTTCTTGGACCTACAAGGAATTGAAGGGTGAACCACCTGAGTTGTGTATCTATCACATTTTGCTCATACCAGGAGCACAAACTGTATGAAAGAGGTCATACCACATGAACAAGGAATATGTCGCAAAGCTACAAGAAGAAATAGAGAAGATGTTGGATGTGGGAATCATTTTCAATGTGTAGACTGGATAATGGGTATCGCTCATCATTATATCTTTGAATAAAGAGGCAAACCAAATCAGGATCTGTGTATATTTTAGATGCCTCAATGCTATCACCATTAAGGAACCCTTCCCCATACCCTTCAAAGACAACATCTTGGAAGAATTTGCAAGGTACAAGATGTACTCGTTCATGGACGGGTTCTTGGGCTACAACTAAATTTGTATTGTGGGGGAGGATAAATTAAAAACCACGTTTTTTGTTGAAGATGGAGTGTATGCCTACAATAGGATGCCTAACGTAGTGCCAAGATCGAAGAATCCCCAAAGGAGATGCCCAACCTTGCAACTAATAATAAAAAACTTAAATATTTAGAGATACTACAAAATCCATAGATATATTCATCAAATAACCAAGTACATGTTGGGTTGTGAGGCCTTCCCGATTATGGCCGATTACAATAAGAAAATATGCTCTCAATCTTCATGCTAAGCTTTTAGTTGATCATCCTAACTTTATTTCCCCCCTCTACACGATCTACTGACTCTATAGAATAAAATGCACAACAGGTCGGCCAAAAGTTACATTCCCCAAGAAGGAAACGTATTACAAATATAGGTGCTGACCAAAACATATCAAGGATCCATGATCGGTAAAATAAACAAGAGAAATTATAGGGAAAAATCCTCCAAGGACTAAATAACCACGTGCTAAGATCACAATGGCTAATAATCTAAGAGTCTTGAGTGCAACACAATTCTCTAGATGGTCCTCACTAATCATGAACACATTACCCATGGCTAGAAGGAGAAGGAAATCTCAATGCTCGATCAACATAAGGAGAGGAAATCATAGGAGAATGATCTATGAACGTTCCAGAATAAGAATCTGTGAGCACAACCACTAACTCAAACGAGATCATGAATGCAACTAAACTCTACCAACTAGAAAAGAAAACTGCTACAGAAAAGAAAACAATACAAGATAGTGTTGGATTAACTATGGAAAGTTAAGTATTGAGAGGGGAGGGGTGAATCGGTACCAATAAAACTTTTAAACCTACAATCTGATCGTATACCAAACTAAATATATCGCAAGTAATATAGTGAAGCATATAAACTAAAACATGTAAGCACAACTCATAACACCAAGAATTTTTGTCACACAGAAATCCTTTGTTAGAGGAAACAATTGCAGTGGGGATGACACACACAAACCTTCACTACTGCAACAAAAATGGTGCTCAGTTAGAGCTACAATGTTAGCTATTTCTGATAGCTTACCTCATTAGGAGTATAATAAGACTTATTGAGTCTACCTTGTGAAATGATTTTACAATCTCTAATCTAAGAGATGTACCATGTTAAAGGATTTACAATATAAGACCTGTTAGGGCCTACCCAATAATGGGATTTTTACTACTAATAAAACAAAACTTATTACAAATTGTCTGTGTAAATGCATCAATCAAATGCTATTCAGACTCGTTATACTCACTGACTTTACTACCTCAAATTGTACTTGGTAGCTCAATAACTTAAGCTCTACTTTACTCTGCTTATATCTCCTTCACTTCTTAGCTCCACTTCACACACATCCTCTCATCATCATGTATTCTATTTTTTTGGTCCTTTTATATGACTTCCAGGAAGTTAATAAAGATCTAGGGCTTCCTCCCTCAATGGTGAAGATTAAGTGGTGCAATATTGGTTACACTTCCATTGCATTGTTCCTTCTTTATTTTCATTGGTAGATCTCCCTCGTGCTCATGTATAATCATCTATTTGCAATCCCAATGTTCCAACCAACACTCACCTTGAATTTTGTAATACATTTCCTGCTCAGCGTCCATATTCAATTTATCAAATTTCAAATTGAAATTTCAGCTCTATAATACTCGGTAACATACTTGTGCATACTCGGTAACCGTGAACTATCTGCTTAGTAACTAACTCTGCTTGATGCTTATTAGTGCTCAGTAGTAGTTACTGCTTGGTAACTATCTTTGTTTGGTTTGGTACAAGTAACTGCTTGGTGCATAGTTCTTACTTGCTCTGCTCAGTGTCTTCTTATTCCTTACTTGGTGTCTAACTTTGTTGGCTTTACCGACTCTTTCTCTAGCTCTTTTCTGATTGACTTTACTTGCTCCTTTATTCCTGCTGAATGACTCTTATGACTTTGCATAAAACCAATGGAAACAAAAACTCATTAGGAGTAACAGATAGCTCATAAACCCAAGATGCTCCTCCATCAGACACCTGGGGTAATTAAAACTGATGCTCCTAAATCAGAACTGATGTGCTACCTGAGAAGAATCCATCAAATCCATCCTAGACTGAGAAATCCATGTAGAATCTTCAACTGGTCTATCCTTACACTTCACTAAATACTCCATGTAATCCTTTCCTCTTGTACTTTTTCTAACTCTCTTATTCAAGATCTCTTCAATCACTTGTGCTTGCTTCATAGGATATTCTTGCTTCATTTCCAATTCATCATTTGACTCATGATACTCAAACAAATCAGAAATATTGAATATAGGGGATATGTCCATGTCAACTGGTAAATCAACCTCATAAGCATTACTACTGTTAAATTTCTTCAGCATCTTACAAGGTCCAAACTTCTTCATCTTTAGCCTATTATAAGTACCAACAAGAAATCTGCCTTTCTTCAAATGAATCATGACTTCATCACCAACCTAAAATTATTTATTTCTCCTAGACTTATCAACAATATCCTTGTATTTCTGATAACTATGTTCCAAATTAAGTTTCACTTCATCATGCAAAGTCTTCATGTATTTAGCATAACCCCTTGCTTCATCACTTCTCTTCTCTCCTGAACCAAGATCATTCAAGTATGATATTTCCTTAGGATGCATACCTATGACAACTTCAAATGGTGTTTTCCCTGTACTCCTATTCACAAAATTATTATATGTAAATTGACTAAACATCATAGCAAATTACCCAAGCTTTTGTTCACAAATTTAGTTTGTCCATCTGTTTGAGGATGAATTGTAGAACTGAACTTCAAATCAGTACCCATCTTCTTCCAAAGTGACTTCCATAAATAACCCACAAACTTACTATCTGGTCAGAAACAACACTCTTAGGTAACCCATGCAATCTCACAATCTCTTTGAAAAATAAGTCAACTACATGAACAAATTCTGATGTCTTCTTACAAGGAATCAAATGTGACATTTTAGAAAACCTGTCCACCACAGCAAATATAGAATCATTACCTTGTTGAGTGTTAGGCAAGCCAAGGACAAAATCCATGCTAATATCTTCCCAAGGTCTATTAGGAATAGGTAATGGTGTATACAACCTAGTGTTCTGACTCACTCCTTGAGCCACTTGACAAACTCTGCAACTCTTCACAAATCTCTAAACATCCTTATACATTTGAGGCTAAAAATATTTCTCCTTAAGAAAACTCAAGGTCTTATCAATACCAAAGTGTCCTGCAAGTCCACGACTATTTTTCTCCTTGACAAGATTAATACTCATTGATCCTCTTGGTATACATAACTGGGTTCCTTTAAACAACATACCTTCCTGAATGAAATAATCAATCCACTTACTCTATTGATCAATATTATATTCGTTACATTCCTTTGAAGGTTCTGCAAAATATCTATCAATCTTATACATATTCTTCAATTCATCAAAGCCAAGAACTTCCACTCTCATCTCTGTCAACAAATTCCTTCTTCTGCTCAAAGCATCTACAACCCTATTAGACAAATGAATTCTATGCTTCAACACAAAAGCAAATTTATGCAAGTATTCAACCCATTTCATGTCTCTGATTCAACTTATTATGACTACCAAAGTACTGTAAAGCTTTATCATCTGTATACAACACACATTCCTTAGGCATCAAGTAGTATCTCCTTTTCTTCAAGGCTTGAACAATAGCATAGAATTCTTGATCATACACTGAATATTTATTCTTATCATCATTCAATTTCTCACTTTAAAATGCAACAGGTTTAATTTCTTGACTCAATAGTGCTATAATTGCACTTCCACTTGCATCACAATCAACTTGGAATACTTTACTACAATCAGGTAAGACCAACATGGGTAGTTCTGCGACCTTCTGTTTCAATGTTTCAAAAAATTTATTAGCTCCATGTGTCCATTTGAAGTCCTTCTTATCACCTCTCATTGTCTTTGTCATTTCCTTACAAATAGAACTAAAATTCCTTACAAACTTTCTATAAAAACTTGCTAACCCATGAAAAGATCTGACGTCACTAGCATTCTCAAGTGTAGACCATTCCACTATTGCTTTCACTTTCTCAGGGTCCATCTTTAATCCATCATCTGAAATCACAAATCCCAAATAAACTAGCTCCTCTTTCATGAATGAACACTTCTTAAGGTTAATTAGCAACTTCTCTTTTTTTAATCTCTACAATACTTGTCTTAAATGTATCAAATAGTCTTCTTTACTCTTACTAAATATCAGATTATCATCAATATAAACAATCACAAACTTACCCATGAATTTCTTTAGAACTTCATTCATCAACCTCATTAAAGTACTAGGTGCATTAGTCAATCCAAAGGACATAAACAACCATTCATACAAACCTTATTTTGTCTTGAAAGCAGTCTTCCATTCATCACCCTCTCTAATTCTAATATGATGATAACCACTCTTAAAATCAATCTTGGTAAAGTATCTTGCTCCACTCAAACAATCCATGATATCATCCATCCTAGGCAATGGAAATCAATATTTTACTGTGATCTTGTTTATAGTTCTTGAGTTAGTACATATTCTCCATTCTCCACTCTTCTTAGGTGGGAGCACTACAGGTACTACACAGGGACTCAATCTTTCTCTTATCAAACCCTTATGCAACAATTCATGAACCTGTCTATTCAACTCTTCATTCTCTACAGGTGTCAATCTGTTTTGGTGCTTTATTAGGCAAACTAGGTCCTAGTATTAAATCCATGCAATGACTGATGCTTCTAACAAGAGGTAACCCATAAGGTACATTATATGATATGATTTCTTTGAACTCTGTCAGTAACCCTTCAACTTCCATAGGTGTCGAAATTTCCATAATCAGTGAGCTAGGAATCAAAGCATAACTTACATCATCTCTCTTTAGATCCTTGAAAAATATATTTCCTTCCACCAAACAAACTCTTACAGAAGTACAACTTTCATTCTTAAGTTCCTCTATCAGGGGTAACAATCCTTATTTCTTTCCATTAGCCACAATAGTATACCTATTCAATCTTCCATCATGTATAGCTTTCCTATCATACTGCCATGGTCTACCCTACAATATATGACAACAATCCATAGGCATAATATCATAGAGAACTTGATCATGATAATCTCCAATCTTAAATTTTACAAGACATTGTTCACTTACCAACAAATTATGATCATCTCTAATCCAAGAAATTTGATAGGGTTTAGGGTGTTTCAACCTCAGTAAATTCAGCTTAGTGACCAAGTCCTCTTATGCCAAATAATCTGAACTCCTACTATCAATGATTATCTTGCAACACTTCCCATCAATCTTACATCTAGTCTTGAATAAACCATTTCTCAAAGGATCCTCTTTAGTTTCTTCACTCCACAAAGTTCTTTTGATCATCAAGTTCTCTCCACCTTCTGGTTTGTTCATTGAATCTTCCTGTATCAAGGCATTTCTGCTACTACTACCAACCTTCTTATATTCAAATGCTCTATGTCCTTCTTCACCACATTTAAAACAATTTCCTTTGAACCAATTCCCATCTTCTCTCTTGCGATCATCATTCTTAGGGTAATTTCCTATTGAATAACTTCCTCTACCTCTGTATGAACTCCCTCCTTTCCATTATGTCTTCGCTTTGTCTTGTTCTTCTTTTTTCTGCTTAGATGCCACTTTCTCCATAAGATCTGCCTTTGCCTCTAGAGAATCTACTACCTCTACCTCTCTGTCTTTTCTCATGTATCTTGTTCAACTTCTCTTCAGCCTTTAGGGAAAATGGATAGGCTTCTTCAATGCTATTCTTCTTTACCAAACTTATATCATCTTGTATAGCAGTATTTAATCGATTCAGATATCTAGCAATTCTTTCAACCTCATCATCCATATGTCAAAATCTGATATCCAATTTGTAGAATTCCTCTATATATTCTTTCACAGTAGTATCCCTTTGTTTTAGATTTTGAATTCTCCTTATCAAACTTATTTGGTAATCTCCTGGTAGGAATTTTCCTTTCAACTTGTTAACGATCTTATCCCATACTTTAATCTTATCTTTACCTCTTCTCTGTCTATCAAGTTGCTTGTGTTCCCATCACAAAGAACCATGACCTTTCTATTTTGTACCTGAAATATTCACCTTCCTCTCCACAGGAGTGCCTTCATAATCAAAGCACTTTTCCATCTCAGAGACTCAATCTGTCAATGTATCTGAATCCAAATTCCAATCATATTTAGGAGGACTAAAATGTAGCTTAGCATTCACGCTTGTCAAAGCTCTCATAAATATTTCCTCACCTTGATCTAGGGAAGGTTCTTGTTCTTCTCCTTCTTCTACCTCTATTTCATCTTCGCTAACATCTTCAATAGGCATTCCTCTTCTTTGGGCTGCTTCAACAACATCTAACCTGGCAACAATCTACCTTAGCATATCCATTATTGCAGGATCTACATCTCTCCTTCCACAAACCATCTTCACAACCCTCTACAATTGTAGGTCCGATCTTCAAATCGGCCACCCCATAACCAAATAAATAAGGGTCTGCAACAAGATAACCTACTTTGATACCACCTGACATAGTGCCAAGATCGGAGAATCCCCAAAGGAGATGCCCAACCTTGCAGCTAACAATAAAAAACAAAAATATTCAGAGAGATTACAAAATCCAAAGATATATTCATCAAATAACCAAGTACATGCCAAGTTGTGAGGCCTTCCCAATTATGGTTGATTACAATTAGAAAATATGCTCTCTATATTCATGCTAAGCTTCTAGCTGATCATCCTAACTTGCTTTCCCCCTTCTACACGATCTACTGACTCTATAAAAGAAAATGCACATGTCAGCCAAAAGTTACATTCCCCAAGAAGGAAATGTATTACAAATATTGGTCCTGACCAAAACATATCAATGATCCATGATCAATAAAATAAACAAGAATGATCATAGGGAGAAATCCTCCAAAGAATAAATAACCATGTGCTAAGATCACAACAACTAATAATCTAATAATCTTGACCGCAACACAAATCTCTAGAAGATCCTCGCTGATCATGAACACATTACCCATGAACAAAAGGAGAAGGAAATATTGACGCTCGATCAACATAAAGAGAGGCAATCATAGGAGAATGGTCTATGAACCTTCCAGAATAGGAAGCTATGAGTGCAACCACTAACTCGATCGAGATCTTGACTGCAACTAAACTCTGCCAATTGGAAACAAAAACTGCTACAGAAAATAACAGAATACAGGATAGCTCACAAACACAAGCTGCTCCTACATCAATGCCATGTGGGCTATGCTATGCCCCTACAACCTTTCAGAGAATAATACTGCGTATATTTGACAAGATATTGGTTGGCAATTTCAAGGCCTTCCTAGACGATTGGTCCATATACAATAAGAAGGAGACCCACCTCATGATACCTAAGGAGTGCATGAAATGATGTGGTACAACAGGAATGACTCTCAACCCAAAGAAGTATGACACCAATCTCAGATCATGCTTAAAGATGGTAATAAAGACAGATGACCTATTATTCTTGGAAGGAGATGGGTGCGTCAACCACGTCATCCAAAAGTGTGCTACTAAAGGGAAGGAATCCCCGTACCGACCCACCTTGAACACATTGTGGAAAGTAATACAAAATCTGGTTGGGCCCTTGATTGTGAATTGAGACAAAGAAATATGGTACGAAAAGTACAGAGGTCGATATGTCAATGAGAGCTATAAGGGTATGAGACTGACACCCATAGTACTTGGGAACTTGTGAAAATGAATGTTGCAAGACACCTCTAGGCACATGTATATGGCAATATGCATCTGAAGTTAAGGTCCACGGTAATGAACAGAAGGGAATAAAGAAAGGGATAAGCGAAAGAAATGAAGGACCCAAAAAGAAGAAAAAGGCAGGAACAAGGGAAGGAAAAGGCAAATTGGCTATAAAAAAAAACATTCATAGAAAAATAAATGAGTTAGAGGGAAGCGTACAAAGATGGAATGATCATACATTGGGCTACATAAGAAGGGAAATTTAAAAGGTACGGTATTTTGTAAAAAAGTAAAAATTAAGAAATTTCAAGGATTAAAACTAATAAAGAATGAAATGAAGAAAAAGGGATGAAAAATTAAAAAGGGAGAAAATAATAGTCAAGAAACTCACATTGGAGGAAATTATAAAAAATGGGAGGGTAATAAAAGTAAAGGAAGAGGAAAAAAATAAAAGGACAGAGAATAGAAAAATACAAAGAGTAAACTTCCTTATGCAAAAAAAGTACTTTATGAAAAACCTAATCCTTTGAAATATGCATAGATTTCTTTGAGAATAAATCAATTGGAAAAAGCAAGAGGAGACTAGCTACAGGAGACGTTGAGGACAAAGAACTAGAGAAGAGGAAATTGTAGAGAAGGGAAGAAGGCAACTGCACTATGGCACCAACACTTTCTCCTATCGTACGGGACACCAAGACCGTACACAGTACGAACATCAACACACACCACCATGAACAACAACAACTCGTATGTTGTACGGACAGAGGGTACTCACATCACAATCAGACCGTACGAGAGGCAACATCTTAAATTTTCTAAATTTACATCGTACAATAGTAGGTCGTACAATGCCAGGCCATACAATGGGAAACATTTGGTATCTATCAATAGGAAGACAATATAGACAATACAGGAGGCAAACATCCACCATTCGTACGTCGTACAACAAGTTGTTGTAATATTCAAATTCCATTTGTATGTCGTACAGACACCATACATGGAGGATATAAGAGGACAATGACGGTGCCCTGGGAGGGACTTGGCACAATATAGTTGTACTCATATTACTCCTATGACGATAAGAGGCTATATGATAGGGGTGCTAGAGAGGGGTAAAATTAAGAAGGATGGTCAAAGGCAGTTACCAGAATCCTAATAAAGGTAGATATGAAATTAAGTATAAGGCTGGGATAATTAAGAAAAAGCTATTACAAACAGATATGGTGACTTCCAACAAGATGAAAAGTAGGGGAAAAAAATAGAAGGATGAATTAGTAACTATAGAAAACCTCACATTTGAGAGTGTAATTGGGAGTGAATGCAAAAAATGGTGGGAGAGAAGTCTCGATAATCACCAATTGAAAGATTCGTTGAAGAAGGAAGAAGTGGGCATGATTATTTTTATGCCCATATTCAACCTGAGGAGGTTCGAACCAGTGCTACGGTCTATGGTGGCCAGATATGACTATGACTCCCACAAATCCATTATCAGATATTTTGATCATATGGTGGTTATCTCTTTTTTACAAAGGAGTTCACAAAGGTTTTCGAGGTGCCATCAAAGGGTTCCTTTTCCATGAAACCCACTACAAAGATGTCTGCTAAAGATAAAGACTTTTACTTAAACTAGTGTGCAAGCCCGACCTCTCCACAATAGAATGGGTTAGCTTATGGAGTAGTAATAATAGCCAAGGGTTGAAGAAGGCATTTATTACCTCCCTTGAGTGGCAGTGTATAATGGAACTAGTAAAGAGAAAATTTATAGAGGCCAGTAGGGCATCCAACATTTCTATTTTGATGCTCAGTCTCATGAGAAACATAAGGAGGGGAAAGGTATATAACTAGGGATAGGTTTTATTAGAATGGATTAGACAATTCTTTTGCCTTAAGAAAAAGTCATTTTATATGCCCCACCATGCCATTGCATTCTTTTTGGATGCCACAAGGATGCAGATACCACCCAACACACTAAGGAAATTTGTACCAACAAATAAGGTGGAGGTTGGCAATGATTGGCGTGCTCAAAATAAGACTTATGTTTATATTTAAATGATTGATGGAAATATAATAGTGGTTGGGTCTCGAGTAGTTGTAGGAGGTTGGCGACGGTTGGCATGCTCAACCAACTGTTGGATTCTTTATATATGGTCGGATGACATCGAGACTATGCTACTATTATTATGACCTTACATGGAATAAAAGCTTGTCTTTTTGCCAAATATATAGTGTATGGTGTTTATTCTGGATTATTATGTTTCTTATATTCTTGTATGAACTTTCTTGTTTACTCTGTTCATAAAATAGGTAACCCCATAGGGAGTAAACACCTATGATATAACCAGAGAAACTATCTTCAATGAGTTGTTGCACAAGATCCTCCTTACAGTGCACTCACTTCTCATGAACTCCAATCTTCGAATCCCAAGTGTCATTACCTCCCAAGGGACTGCTATCTCTAGTAAGAGACATGAAAGTGTGGGATGCCTTCAGGGTTTTCCCCTGTGTCAGTAGATATAAGGTTTTATTGGGACATTAGAACAAGAGGTTCTTAGTCAAGGCATCTATTCTAAAGATAGCTTGTGAATCATACAACGTATCATGGTAGCGCAAGCACTATTGAGACCTATAGTTCCACAGATACCATGCACAAGCAATCTTAGGCCTCTGGGACTTTAACCTCAAGGAGGTATTTTATTAGAGTGGGTCGGAAGAGGTTGGCTTTGCCTTGTTCCCACTTGGGTCATTCCCTCTCACCGACTATGGTCAAGTGCTCGGGAGGCAGGACCTCTAAAAGACTAAATGGATTTCTCTTCACCCAAGATCTGCAAATGCGAGGGGAGAGGATACATCCATTCAACCTTGCAATTACAGTCTAAAAACACCTCAAGAACATAAGAAAAGTTATTCTTTTCAAGCAACAAATTTAAGTGTTTTCTAACTACTAAAAAATAGACATGAAAGTTTAGGAAGACACACAAAGTCTTCATCAAGCATCCTGCATCAAACACATTAGTAGTTTATCACTCATTCTTCATCCCACAATCACCAAAATGATGCAACAAATCATCAGTAACACAAAAATCATGCATATCAAGTGCAGAAATAGAATTAGGAATGTAAAAACTCATAAAACAACATCAAAATGATCCAATTTACGAACTGTGCAACAATATGAATCAACTGTGCAGAACAGAGGACCAACTACACAGTACAGAGGACCAACTATGTAAGGTTAGTGACCAACTATGCGACAAGCTAACCAAGTGCACAGAATACCTGACCAAGTGTGTAACTTTCCATCAAAGACTCAAAATGGACCAAAAACTTGCAGAATTTAAGATTTTTGACTAAATTCACCATTCAAGACTCATTAGCTATGCAATTAAGGTTCATTTTATGCCACTTAGGAATTATTTGAGTAAATTGAAACCAATTTGAAAAATCCTAATTAGCCTATGTGCAGATTGGATTGATTTGAAACAACTTGAATTGGGTGAAATTCATTTTAAGAGCACCAAACTTAGATGTGAAGTTATTTTAGGTTCCCAAATTCAAATGTGAGATTCCTTGACAAAAGTAGGGTTCATCTAGACCATTTAGGGTTCATTTTAGCTTTGAAACATAAAGAAATAAAAGAAAAAAGCATAATATGTAGATCTACTCCCTAAAACCTAATATAGTGATCCTAAACACCAAGTGTGCAGTTATCATCACCAACAACACAAAATTCATGACTAACTACGCAACTTTGGGTCCCTAGTGTGCAAAACATGGAACCAAGTGTACATGAACCCAACCAAGTGCATAGGAACTCAGACCAACTATGTAGCTCTCTTCTAGAACCTACAAACACATCAAAAACACCAAAAATAGTTAGTTATCATGTTTCACATTGGGTTCACCAAATGTAAGACCAGAAAAAGGTATATAATGCACATTAAGGAAACCAAAAAACCTCTAAAAATGTGAAAACCTATCTAATCTAAAAATAAAACCATTTGAAATGAGAGTTCAAAAACATATGCAAATAGCACAAAAAATCGCTTCAAATTTAGTTCCAATGCTCTCCTTTCTTCTCCATTGAAATGAATGAATTTTGCTCTTTGACAATGACAAACTGCACAAAATATTGAAAGAAAAATAGTGATAATGAGAATACTTGGAGTATGGTTGATAAAATGAAGGCAACTGATCTCAATTTATAGGAGAGAGACCAAATTGCAGAATTAGCAATCAGGTGTGAAAATTGGAAATTTGCATTGTTTGACACTTGGTAAAATTGACAGGGAAATGTGTCATATTTATGACAGATTATGACACAATGAAGGCCAAATTAGTGGGTGGAAAGATGTAAGAAAGGTGGAAGGGAAGTTGTAAGAGGTGAGGCTAATTAATAGGAGATGGAGGCTAGAAAATAGGAAGGGGATAGGTGAGGTGGATTTATGAGGATTAAAACATTGAAGAAATGCAATATTCCTCACAAATAGGTAATTAGGATTTATGAAATTCCAAATCTTATAAACTAGAAATTAGCCAATTAATTAATTGTGGAGATTTAGGATAGAGGGAATAAATAAATCAATTTATTTTTTCAATTAGGACATGGGGATAAACTATGGGTTATTCATCCCAAGAGGACAAATTAGTTGATCGTTAACCGAATTGGTGACATTGATGCAAGATAGACTTGGTTTTGATGATCTTGAGGAGGATTAGGAACAATTATGATAGTTCTAGAATGGTTAAGGAAATGACGAGGCATCAATGAACTTTGAAAATGCACTTGAAACCGTGATTTATGATGAAATAACATCGATGAACTTTGATAATGAGCTCGAAACAATGATTAATGATGAAATAACATTGATGAACTTTGACAATGTTATTGAAGAAGCCAGATGATGATGAGGCATCAATGAACTTTGAAAATGCGCTTGAATGATGATGAAGAGAAGGTATCGATGAAATTTGACAATACCTTAGAAGGATAATGATGAGACAGCGATGAACTTTGACAATGTCAGAGGGTTGATAATGATAAATATTGATGACATTGAGGAGACATCGATGAACTTTGATAATGCTCCTGAATTAATGATGATAAGGCATCAATGAAATTTGACAATACCTTGGGCAAGATTGATAATGATAACATCGATAAACTTTGACAATTCTATCAAATGATGAGATTGATAAGACATGGATTGATTTGATGATGAGGCATTGATGATCTTTGACAACACCTTAGAATTATTGAATCAATGATGACAATATTGATAGGATTTGAAAGGATTGAATTGATTTGAAAGTGATTTGATTAGGCATCGATGATCTTTGACAATATCTTAGAATGGTCAAATGGGTTCAAAATGATCCTAGAATGATTAGGAAGATGTTGGGACTGATTTGGATTGATTTAAGAAGATTTGGTATGGTTTAGGAATGTTTAGGATGGAATAGGGTTTGTTTAGAAAGATTTAGGATCTTAGGATCGATTAGGAAAATGATTAATTTGGCCAAAATGAGAGAAATGCTAGTAATTTATTAAACAATTTTTCAATGTTCAATTAATGATGAAAGACACAATATTGTCATATAGTGAAGACCATATGTGCAATATAGAGGAATACTTAGAACACAAAACAATTTTTTGATTATAATGCAAAAAATGTTAAACACTTAGACTAGCAGGTGTGAACCATTTTTGAGCATCTACACCTGCATATGTACTTTGTTATACATCTATTGTCTTGGTGATAATATTTTTCATATTTAATCAAACCTACAACCTTATTCCTGTCATAAAACTTCTGCAAATTGTTACTTGTTCAAGATCACAATATTCAAATATGCATGAATAACTTTGTCACAAACTTTTGTGATCTGATACAATCATATGATCAAGATATAATTCTATGGACATCTTTCTCTCTGCAACTTTGTAAACATGATATACCTATATAAACAACCTATTCTGTTACTTTGATAAACATTCCATTCAACTATATATGCTCAATGTGACCAGTCTGTTTCTTTCCTGCAACAATGCTAACGCACATGCCAACATATCACCTTAAAATATAATGCTCTCATTACAACATCAAGTAACATTGTTAGTTTATAGTCATACATTCAAATCTTCACTCAAACCCATATACTATTATAATCGACAAACATTAGTAACCTATTATAATCAGGTAACAATACATAATAAACTCAAAGACATCATTTTGATTTACTTCTCAGTCTTCCCTTCTGATCAAATATTACATATTTTCAGATGTCTGCGTTCTTCCTCTTAATATCTGCAAATGAAAAACCTTCTTTAAAGCATACCTTTCAAAATTTTCCAAGATTTTTGACAGCATTACTAAGATTCTACTTACAAAATTGACATAAATATGTCATTTATTTTCATACCATTTTGTCCTTGTATCTGTGGGTTCCATGTACTCTCTGTATACTTCTTGTCTTACACAATTACAATTTTTCTTCATCGTCTTCAAACACTACGTTACACTATATTTACCAATAATCAAGCTCATCGTGTTTTCTTCATATTCTCTTCATATACCATTGTCATTCTTCATCACCCTGAAAGAGAACAACCAGCACACAAATATAATCGAGCAGTTGAGCAAGTAACCATTATTGAATAAGTAAAACTGTTCACTATACATAACTATTTTCTCATATCTCATATCGCCATTTACAACCAATTTTTGAACTGTAATTCTTGTCTCACGATTAGTTTCAATAATCATGTTCAAATAATCTAAATCACCAATCAATCTCATAACCACCACATTCTTTAAACTGAATATTAGTTAACAAATTAAGATAGATTAAAACATGAGTTCCTTAGTATGGCATATCATTGAGTTGTTGATCATAGACTCCTTTGATATGAGAGGAAACCTTTAATAAGACTGTCGACTTCTCTTCACCAGCTTCATATCAAGATTTTAGAGATCATTTTGTGATCACCATTGTCGATAGTGCATGATCATCTACATTAATGCTAGTTCTCACTAATAGACTGTAAACAAATATTGTAGCTTTTACTATGCAAATCTACAATGTATTTGAAGTTTCTGATTGCCAAAGAACATAGTTAATTGATCCTTTATTCTTCTTGTTTTTGTCTTGTCTTCTTCCATTCCTTTCGCTCTATTCTATCTCTCATGTTGCCCAAGTGACACGAACTGAACTGCAACCAATTACTAAGAAACATGCCAATATATGGAAATTGCAAAGAAGACAGTAATAACCAAGAGTGTAATCATGAAGCTTGAAACTTATAGTAACCATAAGTAGCTCTATTGTCACAATTGTTACCATAATGGTTGAATGCAAAAGCTCAATTATATTCGCACAAAACTTCATTATGAAATGAACACTCCAATTCATTCTATTAGACTGATGACATATTTCACATATGCATATCAATCTCTTCTAGTTCAATAATGTAACAGTAATGTCCATAGAATATTACAACATTAATAAAGAAAACCATTTGTTCTTTGACAACTCACAATGTAGATAAACACTATCTGAGTGACTCATATCTATCTCCAAAGAAATCACATTGTCTAACCACATGGTGCAAACCATTGGTAGTCCTTGAATACTAGTGAATTATATACAAGAATGCCTCATGTATGTATCCTATAATAGTAGGAAAATCATCATACTTTATCAAATAAAAACAAATTTGATAATTTGGTAAACCATATGTTATCGATAGGTAGATCATAACATTAAAGTATCGATGACATCAACAAATCCCATTGTTCTTTTATGATCACAATACACCTAGACATCTTGGCCTGATAAAGATACATACTCCATGAATCTTCTTGAAGAGCCTACATTTTTGCAAGAGCACACATTCTTGTTACCAAAATTCTTATATAGCCACCAATTCATTCATGTCATAATGATTAACATGCAGTAGAAGATATGCAATTTATGTCACAATGATTATACATTGAAATACAAATTGTCACTGCTCAAACTCTCTGTTCATACTTCATCTCTGGCATGACACATGAACCATCTAATATACTATGATCTGCAACACATCATCTAGTAAATCATGCTCAACAACTTTGTTAATAATACTTCCTTTTGGGCATCTAGCACATACCTTTGGACATCAATGACAAACATGCCAAAGTCAACAAACTCCCTCTTTGGCATTGATGTCAAAACTCACATCCTTCTCCCCCTTTTGACAACACATGAAAAAGGGATAAATAATGCTTCAAATAGCTCACCCTAAATGATAACATGTTGAAACCTGATAATACTTGTCATAGTATTGAATATCACGCTCACAATGAATAACTACTAAACCAACCCACAACGTTCCATCACATCCTTTCTCAAAATTCAATTTATCTGAACACCAATTATCAACACACTCCTGCACACATTGCTTGGTCATTCTCAAATCCATGTTAATGTTTTCATCACTTCACCTTATATACCCTTCTGACAATTCTCTTAATTTGATAACTTCTACACACCTGCACATGAAATAAGATAAGCATGAATATGATCAATAGTTAGAAAAACCATCCCAATCTTGACTTTTACTTCCTGTCATATGATGTACCATTTTCCAGTCAAGCTCATACTAGACAAATCAATTTCAAATTTATGTTCTTTTTCATCTCCATTTGCTACACTTTCTCAAATTCAATCCGAGCAGTTGAATACTTGTCCTCAAGGAAATCTCACTGATAACAAACCAGTTTGGAAATGAAGATTGCAGTCTTTAGTTTTAATTGAGTTGGATTTTTTTTTCAATTGTTGTTATGAATACCGTGTTGATAAACACCTTTAATATGTTTCGACTATACTAGACAAATTATCAATGTTGTTGTATAAAACATCTTCCAACGTTTTTGTCAATGTTTGATACAAATTACACTGCATACCTGTAGGAATTCATCCTTGTATTAGAATTTATAGTATCCACATAATACCTTATATTCACATGCTACATTACCTCATAAATATATACTTAACATCTCTATTTATACACCAATGTTCTTTATCAAAACTCTTGACCATACAAACATTTATGCATTAGTATTTCAAGGAAGCATACCTCAGACACAAGTATAGAACAACTATAGTATATCAACCATTTGTAGACGATGGAAAACATTATCTAAATTTGGCACAAAATACACAACCTCCTCTTTCATAAAAAAACATCACTATGAATAGAGTCATCAAGACTCTCTACTTCACCCTTTTATAAGAGCTATGTCAGTAGACCCACATACAAGATAGTGAGAGCAAGTTCAAAATATTTTTCTTCATAAGACTCACTGTGATATAATAATATTCATTAATTTTTGTCTTTCTTGTTGCCTAAATGACAAGAGATGAAAAGTTTTATTATATCTTCACCAAAACCATAATAACACGTAACAATATATCCTTTTTGAACTTTTTAGAAAATGTATCTCCAATATGTACACTAATGCAGATTATCATGAACAATTCAATCAACATAATGCAAAATGGAACACAAATTTTCTTTTACACCTTATAACACCAATCGACAGATTCAAATTGTTATACCTTCTTCTTTTCTACACAAGGATAAATGATGTTACCATGATAGACTCTCCCTGAGACTTTTCTTCTTCTCGGTACATGGGTGACACAACATGTGTAAGGACTACACATTGTATCTTCTCAGTTTTATCTTTATTATCTGCTTGATTAAGTTTTCTTCTCCAGAGAAATCTAGTCTTTTTCATTTGTTTTTTAATTCACCTATCTTGCTATTATATATGTACTGCTTTATTTTATGTCCAATGCTATTACATATAAAAAAAATGATCTTGTGATTGTTCCAAGGAACAAAAAAATTTATAGAAACATTTCCAACTCCCTTCCCTACATAATTATCACTTGTATTCATTCTACAATCTCTTCTTAGATGACCAAGATTGTTACAGTTGTATCAAACCACATTAATATTACTAGGGACATTAAAATGATTCTTATTTGACCATCTCATGCAATCAATTACCTTATGTCCAAATCCATTACAAATATAACAGTAACCTTGAAAAGAATAATTGTACCTTATTGATTGATCATGCCAAAGATATTGTTAGAGTAATTTAGCAATTACTCTTTAGTGCTTAAGTTTCACTTAGGCAGTTTCAATTAGTTTTAGGAAAGTTTCTATTTCCTAGCAGCTGCCCGTTTAGGGTTTCGACATCCTTTATAAGGATTGTCTTCTTTGTATTTCATAAGGAGTTTATTCAGTATTGTTGATAATATAGAATCATTCTTTTCAACATGATGTCTCCTCTTTCATTTTGGCCGCCATAGCTGTCTGATTACTTCTATCCTCTTTCTGTCTTCTTCTTCTTTGTAATGGTCTTGCATGCAGGTGATCTTGGTTGCATTGCGTATCAGCAATCACAACATGGTATCAGAGCCATCTTGCTGCCGGCTGTT
>MU223817.1:1271104-1322897 GCA_018584345.1 Thuja plicata | reverse complement strand
TACTTTGACACCCATTCTATTTGAAAATTCCTCGACAACTCCCACTTCCGATCATTTTTTGAATTGTTTTTTCTTTTCTTTTTCCTTGCACCATCATCATCTCTGACATTCTCAGTCTCATCCAAGTTGATTATATCATTATGGCTACTCTGGGTATTTAACTCAAAATCCTCTTCAAGTTCATGGTGATCTGAGATATCAGGTTCGCCTACCTCTTCAATATGTCGTGTAGTTTCAGGTTGTGAATCTTCAAAATCTACTTGTGATGAAGCAACTTCCCGATTTTGGACAGAAACATTTCCAACACCATGACCAAAGTACGATGATAAGGTTCTACATTTTGTTGGCCTCTCTTGGCTTTCCCTAGTTGTAGGAGCCTTACCCTTATTCTTGTTACCCTTATTTTTGTTCGACATTTCCATTCTCCAACGACTTCCACTGCAAAAAAAAAATGTTAAATTGTTGAAAAAGTGACAATAGACTACAATATATATAAATATGATTATGGATTTATTGGCCCTAAAATCATGTCTGAGGTCTCCCTGTCACCAGTGTTCCCTAACTGGTTACCAGTTACCACTAAATAGTAATGAACTGAAAATTACAGTTGCAGAATAAGTATCACCTGCCTTTGCCTCAAATTAAATTGCAGTCGCTACTCGCCAATGCAGTATGCAGTTGCACTCAACAGTCTGAAACTTTTCTATCGATCAAATGTTTTTATACTATCCTTATTTGGTGAATTTAGCAGGAGGTATTAGGTCAAGGTATACAAATTTGGCGAAGCCCGCGTAATTTTAACACGTCTTGCATTATTTGCGAGGCGATTATGGGTTGTCCAATACGAAGGAATGATTAATAAAGTTGGCGAATTTGGGTCGGGTTGAGACACGCGCCCACAAAATGCCAGGCGAATTTGGGGCGGCCTATAAATATAAATGTATAAAACTATTGGCAAATATAGGCCATCCATTTGGGTCGCGTATAAATTATAGGCAGATTTTCAAAATTTACAGGGACCAAAAATTAGATTCCATTGGCTATGGTGTGTAAGAAAAGTAGAAAATTAAATAAAGCAATGGGCGATGGGCCCGGGCATTGGTCCCAATATTAATAATTGTGGGCGATAGGGTCAACCTAATATATGAAAAAAAATTGCCAATTCCCCGCTCGCCGACATGCGATATTCGCCAATTGGTGAATAATTGCCACTAAAGTTTTCGCTGGTATATACAAGAATGTCTCATGTTTGTATCCTGTAATAGTAGGCATATCATAATACTAATCAGATAAAACAACTCTGATACTTTGGTCCACCACATGTTATCTATAAGCAGATCATAACATTGAAGTATCAACAAAGCTACATCAACAAAGCTCCATGTTCTTTTATGATCACAATACACATGCACATCTTCACAATACAGATAAATACTCCACGACTCTTCTTCAAGAGAACACATTCTTACAAGAGCACACATTCTTGTTACCAAACTTCTTATATAGCCACCAATTCATTCATGTCACAATGATTAACACACAATAGCAGCTATGCAATTCATGTCCCATTGATTATACATTGAAATACAAATTATCACTACTCAAACTCTTTGTTCATACTCCATCTCTGGCATCTGACATATGAACCATCTAATACACTCTGATTTGTAACACATCATCTAATACATCATGCTCAATAACTCTGTTAATCACACTTCCTTTTGGGCATCTGACATAAACCTTTTGACATCAATAACAAACATGCCAAAGTCAACATATTGCACTTTTCATAGGTTCCTAAATTGACAAACTTAGCGGAATCAAGGGCCTTTCAAATTTTTGTGTTTCCCTTCTTCAACCTTTTACACTTGCTATTGACACGGTGAACCGTTTTAGACTTTTGCACTTTTAATGAATTTTAGAACCACATCACCCTTTAATAAAGTTCATAAACCTAACAACCTTTTGAGACTTGGATTCATTCCCTCCCCTTGTCCCACTTTTGGAAGGTTGATGAGCTTATGAACCCATTGACATTTACAACCTTGTCAATGTTTTGTCAAGTTCATGAACTAGAAAACTTAGCGATGTTCATAACTTGGTGACCTTCACTCTTTCCTTTATGAAGGTTTTGGGAGGTTTGTGAGATTGTGAACTTCTCGACTTTTGCAACAAAATCACAAAAAATAAACATTTAGCCATTTTAAGATTTTGACAACTTAGATGAATGCCTAAAGTATAAGGGAGAAAATAACATAGTAGAGATACATTTTGAAAATAGAGTTCCATTTAAGATTTCTAAAATTGTTTATCAACGGGTCAAATATGAGTAAGACACAAAATGGAAGGGACTCGAGCATAACTAACACCTCATATTTGAGTCCCAACTCGTTGAAATTTCACGTAAGCATTGGTTGAACCTAACTCTCCATCCCTAGAGTAGCTAGACATGACTTTCACATCCCTTCTTTCTTGTCTTAGTTGAATCCCACAATTGTGACCTTGTTCATTTAGTTTAGGACTTTAGTTATAGCTCAAAACTTTGAAATCAAAAATCAAAATGAATCTTAGGCTCAATTGACTATTCTTCGACTAGCCTTCACTCAACAACTCAAGCATAAGTATTCAAATTTGCATGCTAAGTTGTTACAAAAAAAGAAAAAGCCCTAGTCCATTTAATAAATAAACTACTTGAATCTAAAGAGCATTTTGAAAATATTATTCACATCAAATAATATATCAACAACAATAAATTATAAAAATAAACAAGAAAATTTGCTTTTTTTGCTTTCTATGTCTTCAAACTTGTTTGAAATCATTAAATCGACCCAAAGACTTGACTAAGACATATGTTGGAAAGCTTTTCAATTTCCTTTCCTAGCACAATAGGTTCCAATAGCGTTATCAACACAACCATGTTTAAATTTTAGAGATGAGCAGTAGTCTAAAGGCTCAAACATAAAGTTCAACATTCTAAAGCACTTGTTTAGAATTGCAAAAATAGAATAAAACTATATGTATGCGACTACACTATAATAGAGCACATTTTTTCCTATTTTTTAGACCTTCATAATCCCAAATTAAAAAATCGAAAAAAGTTCATACACTTCAAACAAATCTTCCACTTAACACTTCTGAAATAAATACCCTTATCCATCTCTATCAACTTTTTTTTTATTTCCATATTTTTCACTCAATTGATTGTAATATTTGCCTAAAAAAAAATCCATTTTGTTCTTTTTTATACAATCCTTTTAGATTATTTTAATGATTTCATGATGCCAAACACAGCTCCTTTTTTTCACAGATTTGGTTCTCCAACGTTAGGTATATCCAATATTAAAACTTTCTTAAATCGAGAAATTTCAGATATTTTGGCTAATTTTAATGATACGGAAATAAATTATTTATAAGATCTTTATTAAAAATATAATTAATACAATCAGAGTTCTTTACAACGTACGTGCTCCTGTGTAAGCCGCATACCTTCCCCGCACTTCATTCTGAGTAACGTGTTCTTCTCGAGTGCTCAAAACCTCGTAAACAAAACCGCTTAAGAAACCATATTTCCCCAAATTAGAAATCTCGTAAACAAAAAAAGTTTATAATTTATGCTTTTGTTTTTGAAAAATGTGTTTGTGGATCTTTCAATATTGCTAAAAATTTCTGCTTACGACAAGGAAGAACGTCTTCAAATATATATGTCGTGTTTGCACTCTCACTCGAACAGTGAACTGACTCTCGGGCTTTCGAATATTTTCAAATATTTTCTGATACCCAGTTTGTTTGTAATGGAGATTGAAGAGATCATGACGGTTTTATTGAGGGCATCGCAGCTGAATACTAAGATAAACGATGCGATTGAGAGAGCAGTCAAAGTTGACATTAATTTGAACAAGGAGAGATTCGAACAGGGGACATCATCAAGTTGTGGAGGAGGGCTGGAGGCCAGAAATCTCATTTCCATTAGAGATGCTCTGGAGGCGCTAGAAGACCAGCTTGAATGCTTTCAGGTAACAATATTCAACTCCTTTTCAATTATCTGCTGCACATTTTGTCCGGTCATAATTTCTAGAACTACTTTAGGTTAGAGAAATGTCAAATAATGTTTTCGAAGGGCTTAAGGATTCACAGTAATGACCTAGCATTTTAAATCTTTAAGTTTAAGAAAGTTAAATAAAGCCCGGGGAATTGATTCTAATGCGGGATATCCATAGAAACATTTTTGTAAACTACTTGTCTTATTTTGATAGGCAACTATTTTGGTCTGAATGGCTTATCCGATCATCACGCGGCTGACCAATATTGAATTAGGATTTAAATCAATTCAAGATTGGCAACACTATTATGTGAACCCCAACTGATTCTTATTTCTCCTTCTCATCAACAAGATTAACATCCCAATCTGGCTAAAGTTCGACGATACTTGGAATTCCATTGACTTTAAAGCCGCAAAACACTATGCGTGACCACCAACTTCTTTTCTTTTTGTGGAGAGGTAAGTCTATTCTTCTTGGTAGATTGGATGAAAATGCATGTCAATCAATTTCTCTTTGTAGCAGAGGAATTGACTACTTGTGAAAGGAGGTGAGTTGCAAGTATTCTCAATTCTAATGCATTCTTGCATGCCACATCCAACCTCCAATAAGGTCAGTTTGAGCTAATCTAGCTATCTCCATCTCCACCTTTGATTTGCTAAATATTGTACTGCAGAGATTGAAAAATGCTAGCGGCTGCTTTCAAATCAAAGAAGACTTCTTATCTCTATTCATTTTTCCAACGGCATTCATGAGCTCTTCATTCACCTCTTCATTATGAGATGGATGCACTCTTCCATGCCTTACTACATATCATTTGGGATTTAGAACATAGGCTGTAGTATGAATGGATTGTTCATAGTGTTCCACCATTGCATCACAATGGGCCTTATATGTTCCTCATAAAAGCCCAAATTAAGATCCCTGTTATTCATGAATCGCTTCATCTGTTCAAGTGTAAATCCCTATGTCTAGGAGAGTTTGTATCAGTATATCTTCTGACCTGCACAACAAATGAAATTAAGGAGCAAACATATTTGCACACAAGTTACAAAATTGAAAATTTCAAGACTCAAATGACAGAGTCAATGCCATGACAAAGAATGAAAATAATTTATAAGCTAGAAACATTAATAAATTAGTAATAATTCGATAATAAAATCAACAATTGCTTACCTCATTGTAGAAGATCAATCATCATGAAGAATATTTTGTTTCACACTTTTTCCTTTATACGTGCTTCTGTCCACCCATCTATCCCACTTTGGATTCTCCATCATTGATAGCGTGTCTAGCATCTATGGATTTGAGGAATTTTTTCCTTGAGATTTTTTTGAACAAAGCGAGGTTTGATAGTTGCAAATAAACATTTGACTGTTTTTAAAATTTTCCACCACTGCCTTCACCAAATTGATATTCCAAGTGTCTTTCAATTTGTTCTTCAACACATGAACATGGGATTTAGAAAATGTGTTTTGTAAGCACCCTCTTCCATCAAGCCAATTAACTTACATACATAGGCTGAATTAGGCACCACTTTATCAACATTAGAAGGCCCAATCTCTACTATAGCATCCTTCAAATTTTAAAATTGAAGCTTTGCATCTTAACTCATCTTTGAACAATTAATAGCTATAAGAAAATAAGAGCTAGTTAAGCATAGGACAATGATATTGATGAATGGTCAATATGTAATATTGACCCACTCATCAATATAATGACAGAGAAACCATCTCTTATCCAAAATTGCATTTTTCCTCTATCATTACACTCACCTTAGAATACTCTACATCAAGCAGAGTGGTGCATAGGTTGTGTTCTCCAAAAGGGGCAAATGATGGATAAAAAGCAATTACATTTTTGAACGTTTGTTTGAAGTGGGGGAATGTGCCACATGAGATGGTATGGCCTAGGCAAAAAAAATGGCAATAGAAGGCTAAATCACTTTTCAAGATTGCATGTTAAGCATCTCTACAACACTAGTAGCCCTTCCCTTTCCCTCGGCAAAACTCTCTCTCCTTTGACTATCAACATCTATATTTTGGGTAGGCAATGACATACTAAGTTCTGTTGTCTCTATTGTCATTATCTTATTTTTTTGCGTCACCCTCCATGTACAACTAACTCACCTCGGCCTTCTCAGCTAGGTTTTTTTGATAACCTTTTATCCTTTTTCTACTTACGAGCAAGATGAGAGTAACCCCTCATGTAGCTACCCCTATAGTTTTCTCCTCTCCAGTTTTTTTCTTTTCTTGTTTTAGTCTATGGTTGTAGCAAATCGTAGGAGACCATTTAATTTTGAGGAGTTTAGAAAGGCATTCAAATGAATTATTTGAATTCACAATCCCGACATCACTCCCAATTCCAAGGGAACCCCAATAGAATCTCCACAACCCTTTTCTTGAATTTGAACCTCTTCATCCTCACTAACCTTATTGCTGGTCATTGTTTTTTTTTTTTTCCGAAAATTCAAAACACAACTGCAAATGCAAACAGAAAATTCTCCCTGTTTGAAACTACGAAAAAAACTTATAAATGAAAAAAAAAATTGTGCAAATGAACAATAATAGTAAAATTACTTAAAATGACACGGTTTTGATGCTCTCATGCCTCTTCTCACTATTGTAACTAATCTTGCGTTCCCACAACGGTTCTCTTTCTTAATCTTCTTCATATTGTGGAAAATGGCAAAATGAGTTTGTTTTTGTTTTTAGTTACTAGACTGACTGTTTTAGGTTTAGGATTGGTGCAAAGGGGTGTGGAGGTCCTTGTGGCCCTCACATCTCTTTGGTTTTTTTCAGTTTTGTGCCTTTTCATGTTGGCTGGGCCATAGGGGATGGCTAACCACCCTGTCGTTCCCTACTGTTTCCTAAAAAAATTCTGCTATTTTGGGAACATTTCTGAGAATCAAGTATGGCTGGGGGGCATTTTCAACCCATCCGTGTCTCTAAAATGTTTTCAACCCATCCGTGTCTCTAAAATGTTCCCCATAGGGTATGGGTCAAAAAATCTAAGAGGTGCATCCTTAGAGTGCATAGAAAAATAAAAAAATGTACTGCTTTTCCATCTGGTTTGACCCAAAAAAAACATTTTTTATTTTTTATTTTTATAAACTAGAGCAGGAGTCTAGGGGTGGCAGCCCCTAGTGGGATTGAGGGGCAGTGTCCTTGGCGCAACCCATTTTTTATTAATTTATTGCTTCTAACCAAGCTCCAAACCCCTCAAAAATCATGGTTGTTGAGGCCATAAAGTAGTAATTAGGCCACTGACCGAGAAAGAATGGATATTTGCTGAAGAATGGGTGCTCTTGAGTGCAACCTTCAAATTTTTGGTTACTTGAGCAAAATCAAAGTCTGCAACCTAAAAAATAGGTTCGGATGGAAAATTTATAAAACAAGCATATTGCAGACAAATTGCAAAAACTGGATGAAAAAACTGCAGTTTATTTGTGATTAAAACATTCGTCAGGAATTGTATTGGCAATCAGAGGAAAATAATCCAGCAGCCTTAGGAATCATGCCAGTGATCAGAGGAAATATTAGCAACCTGATACAGGTCAGGTCACCAACTTGGCCAAGTGGCGATTTATTGAAGATTTTTGCTACTTTGATTGTGCCTATAGATGTTTTTGTGTACAATTAGCCTTAGACCTAGAAAGCTAACAATTTGAAGGGCATAAATGTATTTATAAGAAGTCTCTTTGAATGTAATGCTGCTTATTGAATTTGCAGGCTTTACAACAACAGCAGCAAGCTGAAAAGGAAGCAGCCTTGACTGACCTTGAAGAAAGCAGGAAAGAGCTCTTGGGAAAGTTGAGGGACTATCAAGGGAGTGAATGGGAAGTTGTTCATGAAGCTCTGGCATTTGCTGGGGAGACACTGGATGAGAGTGATGACATACCTCTTCAGGCATATCATAAATTGCCAACACCAAATACCTCATTTGCTGTAACAGATGGAAAGTCTGCAATCTACTATAAAAGTACAGACTGTTCTAGGGAGATTGCTGCTTTGAAGCAATTTCCATGGAAGGAAGAAAAGCATGAACTATGCATTTCTGAGGAGAGTAATGATAGGCAAGCAGGTGAAGAAGTGACTAGTGATGAAAACATGCAGAAGGGTAATAAAGCACCAAAGCAAATTGTGGGCATTATGTGCAGTTGTATTTCTAGATTTATAGGAACTCCAGTAGGTAAGTTCATTATAGTGGCAGCAAAAGCAGGGTTTGTAGCAGCTGGTTTGGTAGCTGTTCTGCATTTTAGAGAAACTGGGATGAAAAATCAAAGGATGCAAGGTATCACTGGAGCCCATAGTCCTCCGCAGGAGTACATTTCCTCCCCATTAACTGATAAGACTCAGGATACAGTTCAAGAGAAATGGTCTTCTGGAAAATTTAGAATTTTTGATTATGATATGCAAGATTGTGTTCGAAAGGAACATGGCGACTTTCCATCTGAGCAGGAAGGGGCAGTTCCTTATGTGTTTTATGGTCGTGGTTAAACGCATGGTTGGCATACTTTCTCTTTTCATAAATTACTGGCGAAGGCAAATAAACTGCAAGGCTGCATTAAACATGAAGGTGAGACATGGACAAGTTAGTAGGTAAGGTCATTTGGGCGAAGCAGCTTCAGTGTATGATGAATGATTTTTATGTTCAGTTTCTGGGCTCAAATCTGTTCCTTTCACTTGTCTGCTTATGAACCATGCTTTATACAAGGTATACTGAGAACAGACTATACTATGTGTCCACTTTTGGATTGTGTACCTTGAGATACCCAGACACTGGATCGGGACCTGAAGCATTTTGCAATCACCCCAGTATGATGCAAAGGCTCATGTGCTTGATCCATGTTATAAAAAATAGATCCAATTTTAATGGGGCCTAATGAGTTGCCCTTTTAAAAAGGACTAAGATAGATTAACCATTTCAAGAAGATAACGAAGTGCTGGGCAGTAATTTCGTTTGTCCTACATATAAAATTAAGCTGATTTAACATTTGCATTAAGCCTCGTAGTCTATAGTGGCTGATTTATTGAATATCTGAGTCCAAACTCAAGTCTGCAAGTCTGAATATCTGAGACTGAACAGAAGTCTGCAAGTTTGATATAAGCTTCATTTTTTTGGAGTTCACCCGTGATGAATTCATGGTAAAGCCGTTGAAGAAATTTTTGAAATGCCCATTTTGTGCATTCCATTGAAATTGGAATGAATATTGAAATGCTCTATCCAATAAGAACACAGCTCCATAAGTTTTACAGAATCTCAGATCTTGAATTCTCAAAATAATCTGATATGTAATAATACTCTATTACATTATGTGGAAATAAGTGGTTGTGCTTTATTTTTGCATAGATGACAGTGAAATGTCAATGCATATACAGAAATTCAATATGCACATTGAAATGGAATGCCTCTATTTAAGGTTATTGTCTTTGGAATGCTTACAAACTTAAAAGGAAAATATTCGTTTGTAAAAGATGATTCTGCCTTGAGGAATGCTTGGTAAATTATATAGGATTTACTTGGGAGAGGGCTATGAATATAATGTGTTATCAACTCGTAGAGATAAACCAAGTCTACTGCTCCAATCTATTTGTTCTTCCTGCAAATCATTAACTGGATCTCCTAGATTTTTTCATTAGTCACTAGGTTTTGAAGCCTTGATGTAGACCCTAGAAGGAGCTAACCATCGTTCCTCAATTGCTTGTGTATAAATATGTATATCTGAAATTCTAACCAGTAATTTCTTTCCAAAGTTCAATTAAACTCAAATTGTATTGCAAAGCTTGCTGTCATGTCTAAAACACCTAGATCTTACGAAAGTGGGTGTATGTTTTGTTACGAGGAATATTTGTTAATGCCATTGCGTCAATCTTCACTAACTTGGGAATAACCTTTCCGTTAAACTTACTCTAGTACTGTAGCAGACCACAATTGGGAACTACATGGGTTGCAGGCATTTGCATAATCAATTATATATTTTATAAGATGAAATTCTTACCAGTTTTATCCTTGCAAAGATCAATTGATTTCTCTCAAATCATCTGGCAAAAGTTGCTTCAACACCTAACCATATATCTCTCGCAACATTCTAAATAGTTGGTCTTCCACGGTACATTTTTTAGTCTTGAGGGAGATCTTCAAGTTTTGATGAGAAATTGATATTTTGTTACTGCTGGAATTAGTCTCTGGTTTTTGTCTTTCTGCCCAATTTACTTTATCCTTTTTCCGTTTCACAAGTTTTGAATTGTTCTTTCCAGTGGTTAAAGAAAGCCATTTGTCTTGCTACAAATCATGGTAGCACTACAGTAACAAATCTGATCATAAAAATTAGAGTAAGTACATTTGATTTGCGCTGGAAATGAAGGATTCTACAATCAATATAGGGATGCGATATATCAAGATTTCAAACAATTTACATTATAGCATGCTCTTATCAAATTGAAAGTCACATCAATAATGCCTACCTACTTGGCCTATTCGAGATGTGAATCAGTTTAACCATGCAGCAGCTGATGGTGGTATTCCTGATCCTGAGAAGATTGATCTCCATGCAATTATCTTTAATTTTGATTTCGCTTGGAAATTTCTATCAGTTGCCAAGGTTATGACAATCCCACCCAAATTTTGTCAACACTCGTTGAAGTCTGCTTTCATCTATGGCCAATCCAAGGCGAATTTCAAACAGTATACATAATCCAATTGAACATGATTGGGTTGTTTCAAGAGAATTACTCAGGAGTGACCAGATATAAATAATAAAGATATGATGCTGGCTGTTGTTGTGTAGATAGCGTTGCTACGTCGCCAGTTCTAAAATATGGCAGGCAAGAAAAACTGAAATAGATGGAATTCAGTTTTTCTTGAATTCTGATCAGTTGCCGAGGTTATAGCAATCCCATCTAAATTTTGTGTAAACACTCAATGGAGTTTACCTTCATCTATGGCCAATCCAAGGTGAATTTCAAACAGTAGCATAATCCAGTGGAACATGATTGGGTTGTTTCAAGGAAGAATTACTCGGAAATGACCATATATAAATAAAAAAGATATGATGCTGGCTGATGTTGTGTAGATAACGTTGTTGCATCACCAGTTCTAAAACATGTCAGGCAAGAAAAACTGAAATAAATGGAACTAGCTGCAAATGAATCATCAATTGCTTTGCCAATAATCTTCAAGCATCATTTTAATACATTTAGGCTACACTAGTTGAAAAAGGGAGTTGAAAAAGGGTGTATGTGAAAGATTGAAAGCACGGACAGTAATATTACATGGGAAGATGCTGCTATATATAAGTCGGGCAACCTAATAATAGAACAAAATACTAATCAGTGAATGATTTAGACATAACAAATTGCCTATTATCAAGCAAACTTCATCAGCAAATAACTACAGCTAACGACCATGCCCTAAGTGTTATTATCTAGTAGCCCCCCTCAATGTCTAAACCAGATAAAGTCTTAAGTTTAAATTTAAATTTAAATTTGACAAATTTTTTTCTTTCGAAAGCTTTAGTCATTATGTCACAATCAGTTGATTGGTAGCACAATAATAATGATGGATATCATCATTGTCCACCAACTGGTGGATCAAACATGGTGATGAATATCAATACGTTTGGTTTTAGGATTCTTTACCATCCCGAGCACACTCTAATTGAGACAAAAATACGAGGTTTGTGGTCTCTGGTCAAGTTGTAGATTGACTAATATTCTTAGCAACTGCACAACCTCACGACTTGTATTAATGTTTGCCTTATATTCCGTTCTCATGGAAGACAAAACAACTGAATGTTGCAGGTGGCACTATCAAAAAGCTACTCAAAAGAAAAAACATGATTGTAGACATTCAACTATCAACCAATCTAGCCTATTTAATTGTTGGCATAGGATGCCAAAGTTGAGGGTCCTTTGACATATCAAAGTGCACATTTTGCAGATTACCAATTCCTCTTGTGGCTTGGACATGAATCCAAACAACAACTTTATTGCAAGGCAAAGTATGCAGTGGTAGTAAGATAAATTGAGACCTACTAACCAATGACACATTTTTTAGTTACTACGGCATATTAATGTAAGTTGATAGTTTAATTCCAACTTCCACAAGTGTAGATGTTCATTACATTGTCATATTGAACTTCTCTACAAGTGCTTTGACATATTTAATTTAGAAAACAAACAGTGCATAATCAAGTTGCCAAAATTCTACACCTGAATATTTATGTAAGAGGCAAAGATCTATCATGTCAAAACCATAACAAATTTAGATTTCACACATTGAGTAATATTGACTCTACTCTCAGTGAGGGCAAGGTGCTTGACTTCTATCTTAGTGAGGGCAAGATGTTTGACATAGACAATCAACATCACTATGTTATCACCACTAATTTTAGTGTAGAAAATGGGATTAGAATAGCTTCTTCTAAATCCCCAATCTCTAAGATATTGGTCAATTTTAAATTATTAGTCTCTATGAGCCTATTTATAACCATACCAGAATTTAAACAACTTGCAAACCAAATATTATTTTCCAAAAAGCTATAATCCTCGTGGACAAACCATGTAGACCTTCTATGCGAAGATTCCATCTAGAAAGGTCTTTTTAACATCCATTGGATATATCCTCCATCAAATTACAGAATAATTGAAACAACTAGCTAAAAGATTACCATCTTCATAGTTGGGACAAATGTTTCTTCATAAACTACTCTTTGATGTGTATATCTTATAGTGACATCAATATTTGTAATCATCCAAAGAACCACTTGATCTACATTTTACCTTGTAAACTTGTGCTGGCTTCTATATACATCAAGTAACAACAAGGTCTTATTTTGCACCAAGGCCTCAAATTCCACCCATTAATCCAAAAAGTGCACCAACAATATTAAGCTACAAGTTCACTTGTAACAAGTTAAATGTTCACCTACAATAATGCTACAAGTTTTAGTTCCACCTACAAAAAATCTACAAGTTTCAATTCCACCTACAACAAGTTGAATGTTCACATGCAGTAGTGCTGCAATTTTTACTTTCACTGGCATCCATTTGAAGAATTTGAGTTTGAAGAAAACACTGCGAGAAGAAGTCGGATCATTCCTTGGAATATTATAATCTTAATGTTATAACATTGTAATATTGCATCATTGATATTCATATGCTTTTTTTTTAGACAAATGCTTTTGACAGGAGCTATGAGCTCGAAGAGGGTTTTGAAAGGGCCTAAAAACCTTGTACATCAAGAAAGACAACCTCCTAATACTAGCACCAACAATGAAACATGCATTAAAACCAAAAAGATGTTGAAGAAAGAAACATCAAAATTGTAACAATGGAACAACCATAACATTAGTCAAGGAGGTTTCTATCCACGCCTCACCAAAGAGCTTTGAAGTGGATTTAAACCCTAACTTGTTTGGTTCATTCTACCCCTCTGTGAAGAAATTCTATGCTAAACCAAAAGACATAGTCACAACATTTGGTTTTCATTTGTCCTTAAAGGGGAACCTACTCATGTCCCCAATAGAACTTATTACTACAATGTCCAATGCCTTCCTTTGTTCCTCAAAGCATAACACTCTTAACAACATTCTAAAATTATTTCCCATGATTGAGAGAATGAATGGTGATTTTTGTCTGGATATGGTGTTTTACTTTGACATATTGGCAAGAATGGAATAAGTGCCCAACTTTATGGCAATGAAGGAAAACTTGTAAGTAGGACTCATAATGAATTCTCTTCTTCGAAATATCAAGTTTGAAACATAATTTCATGGTGTTTGGTAGCGACTTATCAATATCAATAGTCACAGAAAATCTAGCTAAAACCAAATATTTCATAGATTTCATAACATTGTCAATAGATAAAAACTAACCAAGTGAACTAGCCATACCTCATATGATCTATTCATCACACTTATCTAATGGAAAATACCTTGTTAAATTTTTCCTTGACAACATCAAATCCAACAGGCCATCTTTTCAAAGAAAGACCAGACTTACTAAAAATCAATGACCTTTGTGCAAACTTCTCTTGCATTTCTCAAGGGTTTAGAAAGAGAATAAGAAAATCTACTTGTCATGACAACTACCCAAATTTGACCAAAAACTTTCCATATTTTAAAAACTTGGAATTGAGACAACATCAATATTCTAACAAAAGCCAAAGAATCTTCCAATTATGACATATTTTGAGAAAGTAGAGACTCTATTTGCAACAACAATAGGAACCCTCATAATTAAAGGAGCTTCACTTTGGTGTAGGTAAAAAACATGCTTGGTAGGGTTACAAGAGGAACCACCCACTATTGGTTCCACAAAAGATACCCCATCTTGCACAATAGTAACAATCCTTGAATAATATTCCTTAACCACGTTAGCTAGCAAAGTCTTTGCAAAACCAATGCCAAGAGGAGGCACTATACCAAAGGATTTTTTACAATCTCCCTACAAATTTCTTGATTGCAACAACATTTCAAGATCCTATGTCCCCATTCTAACCCTAATGGAGCTCCCTAACACTTTGAAATTATCCTCAACGCCAAACTATTACTAATCACACCCTAATAGAGAGTATTATTGGAGGAGTTTCCACGCAAGACTTGACTAGGGTTGACCTAGAAAGGAATTCAGCTGAAGAAGCATCCATTGGCAGAGGAAGAAAATGTTACGTAGGCCCCGAGTAGAACTATGAGTCAACACATAATGAAGTACACACAAGAGAGGAGATGAAAAAAATCATACAAAGAGCCTCCTTTGAAGCAAGATGATTAAAAATCCTCTCTAAAATAAACCTTGATGGAGTGATAGTTGTTCGATGCACTTTATAATTCACTAAGCCTCTAGCCATAAATCCCACAAACTTTCATCCTCATTTTCTAAATCCAAAAGGTAGAGCTAATCCTATTCTTCATCACTATTTCAATCATTATCATCATCATTCTCCTAAACATCCTAAACATATTGCAATCTCACGTTTCTTCCTTGTTCAAAAATTTGAACTCCCACTTGTCATCTTCACTTTTACAAATATTGAATTCATTTATTAATGATAATAATCTACAACATCAATAAGAACCATCAAAATAAAAGGAGCTTCACTTTAGTATAGGTTAGAAACATGCTTAGTAGGGTTAGAAGAGGAACCACCCACTACTAGCTCTACTAGAGATACCTTAGCTTGCAAAACATTAACTAGACTCATCATAAAAGATACCTTAGCTTGCAAAATATTAACTAGACTCAAATCATAGTCTTTAGTAACCACATTAGGTAGCAAGTCTCAACAAAACTAATTCCAAGAGGAGGCACTATACGAAAGGAGTTTATACAAATCTCCTTGCAAATCTATCAAGTGCAGTAGTAGGTCAAGATACTTTATCCCTATTAACCCTAATGGAGCTCCCTAACACTTCAAAATCAACCTCAACAAATGTCAGACCATTACCAATCAAACCCCTAATAGAGACCATGACTAGACGAGTCTCCACACAAGGAATAACAAGGTTGGACCTAGAAGGACATCGAGTTGAAGAAGCATCTATTGGGGAGAGACAAAAACCCTTCTTAGGGCCCCAATAGAGCCATGACACAACACATCAATGAAGCCCTCCTCTTGCACAAAGTTAGTAGGATACTTGGACACAATAGGGGAGAGGAACAATCCCATACAAAGAGCCTTCTTTGAAGTTAGACACTCAAAAACCATCTCCAAAATAGGCATTGATGGAGTGATGGTTGTCCAATGCACTTCCACGATTCACTAAGCTACCATAAATCCCACAAGCTTTCATTATCATCCTCTAAATCCTAAATGCAGATCTATCCATCTTCTTCATCACCATTTGAATCATTAGCATCATCATCCTCACCGTTACACAAAACATCCTATAACATCTTGCTCTTTCCTTGTTAAAATATTTCCACTCCCACTTTTCATCTTCACTTTTACAAAATTTTAAATCATATATTGATAATGATAATCTATAGTAACATAAAACAACCCTCGAATGAAAGGTTTCACTTTAGCATAGGTCAAAACCATGCTTGGCCAGGTTAGAGGAACCACTCACCATTTCCTCCATAGAAGATATCCCAAATTAAACAACATTAACAAGCCTCAAATCATAGTCCTTAGTAACCATAAAACATAAAAAGGTCTTGACAATTTAACCAGTGCCAAGAGAAATCACTATACCAATGGATTTTATACAATCTTGTACAAATTTCTTGAGTACAACGATAGGTCAAGATCATTTATCCCCATTATAACCCTATTGGATCTCCCTAAGACTTTGAAATTATCCTCAACAAATGCAAAACTATTACTAATCATACCCCGAATAGAGACCATTAATGGAGGAGTCTCCAAGCAAAGATTGACCAAGATTGACCTAGAAAAGAATTGTGTTGAAGAAGAATCCATTGAGGAGAACAAATAATCCTTAATAGGTCTCCAATAGAACCAGGATACAATGCACAAATGAATCCCTCCTCATGCCCCAAGTTGGTTGGATAATTGGATGCAAAAGGGAGAGGAAAAAATCCATACAAAGAGCCTCATTTGAAGCAAGCAACTCAAAAAACCTCTCCAAAATAGGGTTTGATGTAGTGATGGCCATCCAATGCACTTCCATAATTTAATAAGCCTTCAACCATAAATCCCACAAGATTTCATCCTCATTCACTAAGTCCCAAATATAGAGCTCGTACTCTTCTTTGTCACCACTTGAATCATCATCATCCTCCTCACCATTATCCAAAACATCCCACACCTCCTGCTTCTTATTAAAAATATCTCGTTCCCACATTATTACTGACATATGAGATAATATAATATATTACATAACAAAAAATGTTCGCTCCAATGGTACTTTTCGTCCATTCTGCAAGTTTGAATGCAACGACCTCTGCAACACTGCTATCTGCCAGTGGGCTGGGTGCTGGCAATGACTCTTGTTTGCATTTGGGGACTTCCTCATTGGTGTTAGTAGAAACAATGACCACTATCGTCCATGAATTCCACAATTTGATTTCGCCCTCTGCCTCAATGCTTCTTGTGTTGGGGTCTTCTCCATCTCTAGCTGTGGGTGGTTTGAGGGTTCTTGATGTTGTTCCTGGTACTTCTGTTGGAGGGGTTTCTACTAGTATAGTGCTCACTAGGTACTCTTCTCAGAGACCCTATTCTACTAATGCCATGTAGGAGGGGTTCCCCCAAAATAAATATGTTGCTAGTGGACGAAGTTTTGCTCGTGTTGCCAATATGCTTCTATTCCTTCAAAGGAGAAATCTTGATCTCTTTCCTGTGTCAAGACCTCCTTTGTGTTAGTGTGTGGCCTAGATGTGGTAGATAATGTGGATGAGGCCACAGTTGCACTGGATCTCTCTACCTTTTCTCACATTTTAGTTGACATTGACATCTCCACACCTCTTCCGGGTGATGTGGTTCTCATAGTTGGTGATAGGCCAGGAACACAATTGCTAGATTATGAGGGCCTCCCCTTTCGATGTCGACAATTTCTCTACTAGTCATCTAACAATAGATTATTCTCTCTTGCATTGTAAAGGAGTTGTGATTTGGTGGAAGGATGTGAATGGTAATCATTTGATGGTCCTGGGCTCATAATCTTCTTATGATGACTCTTCATAGGTTGATGATGACAACTTCCCTTAGAGTGATGCTCCTATTGTTTCCTCAGATTCAGTGGACTCAATTCCACCCCTTGTTGCTGGTGCGCCCCCCTCTGACCATGTGGATCATCCTCCAACTACTGCTCCAAATATTCCCCAACCTTTTCCTGTTGATGTGCAACCTTGCCAACACTTTGCCCCCTTGTGGTGACAATCCTACAAAGGGGGTTCCACCACTTGCACCCTCTTGTGATGGGGACCCTAGTTATAGTATCGCCTAGACAATTGTCTGTCAGCATAGGAAAAATCGTTCTTCACTCTCTCATCTTCATCCCCATGTTGTGGATGAGTTTTTTTCCCACTCTTGACATGCGTTACTAGTTATTCTACTAGTGTGTTTTTAATGCTTTATTTTTTACCTTGTTGTAAATGGCCATTTTTGTCTAACATTATAAGGGACAACACCCTTGTTTTGTTGTTTTTTATAATAAAAAGTATGAGATAGTTGCACTTGTAGTTGAATCATTGGCTCTTTTGAATTCAATTTGGTATAAATTACAAAAATTTCATGTGTTTATGCATGTGAAGTTGGATCTGGTAAATCTATAACTCAAAGTGGAGGAAAGTTGTAGAGGCATTTTTAGGTTGTCTAAAGCATATACTCATGTAGGAATAATTTGCATTGATAATAGTCGGCTACCATCAAAATATCCATAGCCTTGTAATCGAAACCAAGTAATGAAGAATGAGATTTATCCTTCATGAGTTTTAGTCTTCATCCATGATCACTAAAGTAGAATTGTAGAAGAAGAAAATGTGGGATAATTGCTATGAATTTTGTCAAGAAAATAGTTTGCAAAACTCTATCATTGGTTCAAACATGTGAGGAAATGTTAAAAAAAGTTGCATATCAAGCAAACACTTGTACAATAATTTGAGAAAAGGCCAAAGGATCACAAGTAGGAGCGCATGAAGAAAATTGCAGTGAGAGATTAATTGATGAAAAATTTCAATCTTGCATTGTGATTTAACAAGTTCAGCTTGCATGTAGGAAAGCACCATTTTTGGTTTCATGGGACAAATGACCCTCTCTTTGGGAAAATAAAACTAATAAGAAAAGAAAATGCAAAGTACCATGTGAAGCTAGGAAGGCTTGAAGAATATCAAATGTGTGTTTTAATGAAGGATTTTATACTATCCAAAAAGAATGCCATGTCCCCTTTTCAAAATCAAGAGAAAGATTGTTTGCTCGAGGAATTGTTTGAGTTTAAGGTTTAGAAGTATTTCTTGACTCACGCCATGCAACCATAAAAAATGAAGATGTTGCTCGAGGAATCGTTTGAGTTTAAGGTTTAGAAGTATTTCTTGACTCACGCCATGCAATCATAAAAAATGAAGATGTTGCTCGATGCATGCAAATAGTTGTCAAAGGTTGAGGATTAGGATTGCCATGTGACTCATGTCAAAAAGTTGTCGAGTGTTAGGAATCAATGAATACCCATGATCCATGCCAAAGAGCTATTAGAAGTCAAGGACAAAGGTTGTGTAGACATCAAATACTGGAGATGTTGCCTAATACATGCCAAAGAGATGTCAGAGGTTAAGGATAAGGCATGTTAGTGTTACAAGTGTCTTTGTCATTGTACCAAAAGATCGACCTGTTAATGCCTGATACAAGCACTAGACCTATATAATCCACAGGAGGCAGTTAGTTCCTTGTCATGAATATCGAGAGGAGCATTGACCATTTTCCAACAATCTCCCCCTCAGCGTTACCCGAGGGGATTTGAACCTGTGACTAAGCTCTAATACCACTTGTTACAAGTGTCTTTGCCATTGCACCAAAAGATCAACCTGTTAATGCCCGATACAACCACTAGACTTATAGAATCCACAAGAAGCGGTTAGTCCCTTGTCACCAGTTAGATGCCTCATGCAAAAAAATTGTCAAGTGTTAGGGATTAGAGATACCACTTGATCCATGCCAAAGATACATTAGAGGTCATGGAGGTTGCAAAACTCGCTGAACACTAAGTTGTTAGTCTAAACCTAATTCATTTGTTCCTAGGTTTGCAAATTCTTTTGGTAGATTTGTTGGTTACAATGCCAGAACTAATGCTTTTCAAGGTAGTTGTTATCACTGTAACAATTATGAGCATAAAGCTAATTAGTGCAAGACTAGAATCAATAATGAAAGGCCATTTGTGAACCAAGGAATTCCTTACCAAAGGGAGAGACAATTCAATGTTACCCGTTATCTTTGTCATAACTTTGGTCACATGACAGTGAATTGCAAGATGAGAACTGGTAGAGGCAACGCTGGACCATGGAGACAAACTGGTATGGTGTGTTTCAATTGCAATAAGATTGGACATCTTGCTAAGTCTTGAAAAATGAAGAAGAATAGCACTGGAGGTCAACTGGTGAATAGGTCTGATATGATAAAGGCAAGAAGGTTCCCAATGTTGAAGGAATCAAGAAGTAGATGAAGGATACATGGGTAAAAAAAGGAGAATTGAATTCTTCTGAAATGACAGAGAACTCCACTACATCAGGTAATGTGGAGACTTCATCATCTGACTAAGTCAAAGCTATTGGCTTAAGGGGGGGGGGGGGGGGGAATCAAGTAAGATCTATAACCTATCCCCTAAAATTATGTGTGCGGTAAGATTTATCAGCATATATAGATGCCTAATGATGTTATACAAGAATTTGATGAAATATGTTGCATCACAGATGATTCTATGTGACCACATAATGTTTTTGTTTAAAGACATAGTGACTTTTATGTTTCTAATCGCCGTGACCGGTTAAGGTTACCATTTGACCGTTTGCATTTATTGCTTGGTATTGAGACGTTATAAGAGATAAAGTGAATTTCTTGTCACTTTACATTCTATGAGCCAAGAAGCACAGTTGTGAGCATATGCTAAGATATTTCAAGATTATTCGAAGTGAATGTGAATTGAAGATGGTGATTTTGTGCTTGAAGTGAAGCAGTGTTTGAAGAACTCTTGCAACGAGTTGAAGCGGTATTATTTTTTTGTGAAATATCTATCTTGTGGTGATTATTGTTAGCATTATGGATACCCCTATGTTGGTTGAGATTACTGAGGAATCAAGGCCATTTTTCAAGTTACATCCTTTGAAGGTAATAGAAAATGATCCCGCTGGTACCCTATCTTCAATACCTCATGGCATGTTGTTAATTGAGTATGTGAGATCGCTCATTCATTGCAAGATTCAAGACCTTGGTAACGATGTTATCTTCAATACATTTAATAGACTCTGTGATGGTGTTGTCTTGAAGGACGAGCATAAGCATTTGGTTGATAAGGGTTTCACATATGTTGTTGAACTACCTGACGATTTTGAAACCGATTGGATAAGATGTGTACTGAGTCGAGTCAACGATCAGTTCCTATGGATGGACAGACCACACAAGATCACCAAGAAGATTATCCTCGTGGTGACATGGTTGAGTGCGACCGACGATGTACCTGTTTCAATAACTATTCATCCTAGTGAGGCACTCAACTTACAAAGTCTAAGCAAGACTAGCATGATATGACAATCAATGACATCGAAGATGTTGAAGTAAAATTTTCTTCGATGGTGATCAGTTACAAAGCTTATCAGTCGACCCGATTGAATAGTGTGCCCGGTGGAGGAATTCATACAACCTATCAGATGATAAAGGAAAATGCACGGTACGACCTGTGTGAGCTCATGAGAGGCCAGTTCTTGGTGACCATGGAAAGAATCAAGAAGGACAAAAAACAATCTTTCAAGTATGGTTCACTGCTGGTATGTATATTCTTCTATTTGCATAATCATTTTTCTCGTATTGGTTAGATTCAGTGGTCAACTGATAAACTTGCAGTTGTGCAAATTAAACAATGCTTAAGGATGTTAGGAAATAACTTCAACAATACTATGCGGTGTTATTTTAAATATTTTCAGAAATGAATGCATGAGAGGGAACGTATCTCAACCAGTATTGTAGAAAAATATAAAGATGATATATGTTTTATTGTGAATACTGATACATGCATGTTGCAGGTGATACAACCAAAAACTTCTTGGGATTTACCGATGGGTTATGAAGTTGATGGTGATATTGTGTCACTTCATGCTGATGATTTATTGTCCAAACCAATTGATGTCACTACTCCTAAGTTTGGTATCTATGAAGAAACCTATTTGCAAATTAATTTGCAGTTGAAGGCACATGTGATAGAGAGAAGAGTAAGCAAAAAGATTGATGATTTAGCCAAGTAGAGTGGCATTACAAAAGATATGATGAATAAGATCAAGAAGAAGTTTGAGACTGAACAAGCAAGAACTTCTAATGTTGTTTTAGAAAAGGATGATGTAGAGGTTGTTATTCCTACAATGGGATAGGCAACATGTAGAACTACTACTAGTTCCTCAGTACTAAAGGAGAAGGAGAAGGTGAAGGAAGAAGAGAAAACACCTGTGATAGAAAAAAGAACTTACAAGAGAAAGAAAGGAATGCTCATGGTTATAAAGAGTCTAAGAGAAAAAGAGGAATGAAGCTTACTGCTGAAGAAGATGAGCCTAAAACTGATTCAGACAAAGATCAATAAGAGTTGAAGGTTAGTGGAAAGAAGTCTAGAGTAGTTGGCATGACATCTGAGAAGTTAGTTAATTCTAAGACTTTCAAAATTTTGACTGTAGATATCATAGCAGAGAGTATTAAGGAATATGGTGGTGTAACTAATGCAAATCGATGTTATGAGAACTTTGATGATGCAGATAAGCAAAAGATCCAAGATGCTATTGTTTTTAGTTTTCATAAGTTTTGTAGAGGACTTAGTGAATTACATAAGACTATACCTGATTCACTATATAAGAAGATTTAGGTGAGATGGAGAGATGATATAAGGAAAGATAGAGAAATACTGGAGCAAGCATTAATCCTACTAAAGCCTAAATTATCTACTGAAGATGTAAAGCTTTTAATTGAGGCAATGAGACCTGGATTCAAAACAAGAACTAGAGTATGCAAGATACTTATTGGTGAATCTTAGGCAGTACATGATGAGACACTTGAAAACATGAAGGAGAAATTGAAAGAACACAAACTGGTAGAAACTACTCAAGAGGAGGTGACAGTAGAAGAACTTGTTTCTACTGAACAAGTAATTGAAGACATTATAGGTAATTTACCTTATGATACACCATAATCATATCCTAATGTTGTAACTGCATATGTGCAAGGTAAACATGAAGGACAAAAGGATAAAAATGTAGAGGTGGAGATACCTATTTTAACTGGTACAGTTGAGCAGACTGATGATACTAAAAAGAAAGATGAAGCTGATGTAGCAACACATTCAGTGAAAAGGAAATTGAATCTTGGTGAGAGTTTCAGTTCCAACATTATGAAAAAGTCTATTGATGTTCCTGATGAAGGAACTAAGGATGATCTTAAAGATGAGGATGTTGAGGCCATTCAAAGACCTATTGATATTAATAAGATGACTCCTGGTGAACTAATGAGAATATCAGACATACTAAAGTTGACAACAAAGAGGGACCAACTCAGAAGTGAAAAAAGACAAGCTCAAGTACTAGAGACAACTAAAGATATTCTGTCAGATCTTGTACCTGAAGTTGCATTTGATCCAAATTCTCCTACAATTGAACAAATGAATACTTTGGTCAGTGCTATTACTGAACAAGTTTCAAGTTTGGAGGATGCAACTATGAAATGAGCTAAGTTGGATTATGAAAAGAAGAGGACTGAGAATTTGATGAAAACTATTGCATCAGACAAAGGACACCTTACAAGTAAACCAGGTAAAGGAAACTATGAAGGAATTTGGTAATTGTTAGCAAAAGTTTTTGATTTTTCATTGTTTAACCAAGATTTGGAGCTTAAGAAGAATGAAGCTCAGCATGAGCTTAAATATTTAATTGTTAGTTTTGATCCTATTGCACATTCGGCTAGCACTTATGGTTCCCAAGTTAAGATTGTTAATCACAAGCTCAAAACATTGCAAGGAGAACAAGACAAGAGGATCACTACCTTACTGGAGTTACAGACCTATTTGATCCCACAATTGATGTTACCCAACAAAATGTTAAAGATGTAGAGGTAACACCTTGGTTACTTGATATGAGTCCACTTGAAGCCATGAAGGAGTTACCTTCTATTCTACATGGACAAATTCAAGCTATAGTGCACTTGCAGAAATCATGGGAGAGTTCATTGGATATAGCAAAATAAAATTATAGAGAAGTCTTTGAGAGACTATGATAGGTAATTTTTTTTTCTTTTTGAAGATAATTTTTGTACCTTTTTCATTTTTGTCAAAGGGGGAGTGATCGATATGGTGAAAATGCAGCTGAAAGAGTCATCAATATTCAATGTAGGATAATGTATTGTAGATGGTTATATTACTTTGTATATGTTTTGGTGATCGGTGAGAAGAATTTTCACTATGTTTTTCCATCAATGTCAAAGGGGGAGATTGTTGGCATTATGATGGATTTTGGAGGTGAAATAATGAGTTTAAGTTTTTCATTGATGGCAGCTTATTAACTCTATTAGTTTTGGTGAATAAGTTACTATTATCAATCGACAAGATGAATAAGTGAAGCAGATATGCTAAGTGTTCTGACCGGTGAACAAGAAGACAGTAACTAGAAAGTGCTTTGAGTAGCACTTGAGATGGTGATAAAATTGGGAGATGCGATCATTACTGGTGCATCCCTATGGTCAGAATAGTCCAGACGTATGACTGCGACATTTAACTCAACTTTTTGTGAAATTTAGTATTTTGATGATTGCTCTATATGAACCGGTTGAGTTACTGATTGGTTCCCGATGATCATATGGTAAAGGTGGTTAAGTTAATGTCGATGTTCTATATTAAATGTTTGTATTACATTTTGGGCCAACTTGTTAAGTTTTATTGGCACAGATTTTCACGAGTTAAGTTAAAATCGAGGGACAACTTGTGGATTGTTTTTAATGTTTTAACCAAATTAAAAATAGCCATATAAAGGAATGTTAAATCACTGATTTAGGTTTGTTGATCGTATTTTGGTGGTTGCGATCAGAGACAGAGGCAGAATATTGCGTCAAGATTTTAGAGACTGAATTGGATCTTATAGGCAAGCAGTGCCATTCTAGATCAATGATTTGAGTTCATTGCTCAAGGCTAACTCTAATAGGTTAGCAATGTTAAATCCCTTAACAGGGTGGACTTTAACAAGTCTTTTGTAAAAATCCTCTAACAACGTCACTTCTGAGAAGGAGTTATAAATCCTCTGGTGACACTTTCCAATACATTTGGGCCTCATTTTCGACCAAAGGCCATTTTGGCTTGTGATGTTCACTTTTCTTTTGTTTATGTCCTAAAAAGGTCAAAATTTTGACTTTAGTTAAGTTTATTGTAGAAATTTTGACCAAATCGAGATATAAACCAAAAAAAAAGAAAAGTGATCAAACTCGCTTCATTTTGTCTTAGCCAGATTGCGGGCAGGAGGAAGGGTTTGAGCATTGTGCGTCATCCGAATACTGGTATGTCTGAATACTGGCATGTTTCCTTAAACACTCTAGAGGACATGACATTACATTCCCAGTGCTAGGGTTTCCTAGCTAGATTTGTAATGTGCCTAGAGCACTTGGTAGCTCATGGAAGGCATCGTAAAAGTATTGCTTGGTTTGGAAAAAGGATAACTTGTTTGATAATCTTCATTGGTAACTCCTTGATTGGCCACGCACAGATGGTGGGAAGTCAACTTTAAGCGCTACTGCCTCCCCTACCTTCTAGGGCACCGCTGCTTTCTTAGATGCCTCTACTACCTCTACCTTTTCTATTGGTGCTTCTGTGTTTTAGTAAACAAGGTCAACCAGTGCTAGATATGCATTGGATCTTGAATGAATGCCCTTATAGATAGTAGGGGATCAAGAGTTTTCACTCATGGTCTACTGGGTATACTCAATTTCCAGGTAGGCTCTACAACTATTGGTAGGTTTCATCACTCTATCCCTGATAGGTGCTACCTTAGGCACTAAAGAAGCCTTGACCTACCTTTCTGGTGCATTCACTAGTTATGATTCAACTTGGTTAGCATGCTCAGGAACAACATAATAGACAAAAGCCAACTGCTGATGATTCACCCCTTTGATGATTCATAATTAATCTCCTTTAACCCAAGACATCAAATCAAGACATCGAAACCCTAAAGTACAAACACTAGTCCCATTGGGCGTGCCACTAATAAAATTTAAATTTAAAATAGGTGATGCAATAGGTTGTTTTGAGACCTATGCCACTGGATTACATACAAATTCTCAATAGATCAGTTGTTAATGCTCAATTTCAATGTTTTTTGCTTTGTCACGTGTCAATGTTTTGTAGAAAGGTGAGTACTTGGCAGTTTTAGAAGGAAAAGATAAGTATTTTGTCACAACTAATGACTGTTTTAACTATAACACGAGCTACTATACACATAAAATATGCAATTTTCTATTTTTAAAGTGCTGAAAATTAAACATTAATTTAAGGATTTGACAAAAAACAACAGAAATGAAAATCAATTAACAATTGCACTTAAAATAACAGTCTTCAAAAAAGGAAAATATTGAGCTTATATTGATATTTAGATTTAATAACAGTAGTACACAGTCTGAAATTCCTCTAATATTGTTTTCAATATGAAGAGGCACCTACAAATTTTACTCCTTAAGACTAGTTTTTGAGTCACAATACAATATCTTTTTCTCAAAGAACTTCCAAAAGTTACAATGTTTTTCCTGTAACTGCAAGAAATAACTACAACTTAGTCATAATATTCTCTATATAATGTGCAATGACCTCATAAATGCTTGCAACATGTTCAATAGAGGAAGACATTTGTCTTGCCTTGCTGGTTGTAGGTGTCACTAGATGCTCGGAAATGGTTTCCAACTACTGGAATTGAGTCAAAAGCTCCCCAAAACTTCCCTACATCTACTCTATTTTCCCATATTATTGCTCCACCTTGCCAAACTACCCTAGTAGCTTCCGAAAATCGTAGGGAATGTAGCTTTTATATGCCTTTGTTGAATTGATACTGTCTAGGGTTGGATGAAACTGAAAATGGTCATTAAAGACCCTCCCAACTGCCCCAAACTGAGTCATAAAGGCTTCAAACTGATGTTTGATGTGTTAATTGTTGGTGTCACCCAAGAACAACAACCTACAAGCCAAATAACCTTCACAATATAGAGATAAGAAACACAGATGCAAGTTCACCAATGAGTGAATAATGAAATTGAGATATGAGGTATTGAGGTAATTACAATATACAACACCTTGTATATATAACAAAGGTGTGATGAGGTATGCACTAACAACCTACAACCAAAATTAAATGCACTATCCACAATATTAATTTTAAATGGTAAGTGACTATAATTTAATAATGAGATATGACCTCATTGTAAGGAAAATCTATAATGCCATGTAGGACCAAGTAAACTTAAGTCTCTGAATAATCATATTCACACCAACATTAACTACAGTTGAGGAGGTTTTAAGCATGTGGAAAAGGCTTTGAGTATTCATAAAACCAAGTCTTCCACTGTACTTAACAATCTCTATCTTCATGTCATTTATATTTTTCATTTATACTGTAAAATTTCCTTGGCATCACTATCATGTTTGGTAGTGTCTTGTTTATTTGTTCTTTTGAGTCTCTCTTGCCATTGAACTATCATATACCCTGCCCATTGTAACAGTCTTTATGACTGTTCTCTTCTAGTTGTGGCTTGTAAGCTTTTAGTACCTTTGATCCCTATGTTTCCTTCCATCTTGATTGGTGCAATAAAAAGGACTTTGATATTGAGTTATCAGGACTATGTCCTGCATTATCAACGAGTTATAAGATTCTTCCATGAAATCATGGTGTTAGAGAAGAACCATAGCATCCACATTCATTAGGAAAATGTGTGTTGAATGGGGTGAAATCTGATGATAATTACTTTTGTGATTGATCGTTAGAAAATGACATTTTATCAAATGAGTATTACTGATGTGATTGATCGTTAGAAAATGATAATTACTGTTGTGATTGAAAATGAAAATCCCACTCTCTCTCAAATTAGGTTTATAATGACTATTCAATGTCATCTATGGCTTGTATTGAGTTTATCAATGTTGTGTTTATGATCTAGAAGTATTTCAATGTTGAGTTTTGGGAGAATGTGATCAGTTATTTGTTAGTGTAGGTCTAATAGATTTTAGAGCCTAATTTGCATCAGATTTGATAGAGGAAATATTTCTGATTTATTTGAGTTGTCAAGAGTGCAAAGAGTTAAGGTGCATTATGCAGTCATTTGATTTAGGGAGTTGACAAGAGAAATTTGATCTTGTTAGAATTAGGTTAAAGGTTTGGGGTCAATAGTGCCCTTGATTATTTATGGTTTGTGCAAGATGCTTTGCATCAAGTTTTTGTACAAAATATTAGGCTGAAAGAAGAGGAATTCAAAGGCTTCTAGATTTCCCTATGGACCCTTAGCTTGGCTCTCATAGGAAACATGCATCAATTAGAGGAGTTCCCTCACCGTTATCTTTTTGATATTGCTAAGCAATATGGCCCTACTATGTTTATGAAATTGGGTTATGCTCCTAGTCAGTTGAATTTCAGTTGACTGGTCACTGCAAAAGTGCATGCCACCTAGTTACTAAACCATTGTCCATTGATCTAGAAAACCATCGTGATGGTTTTCCAATGCTAACACATTGACCTTTATTTCTAGCAATGATTGTAGTCTTTTACAGTCATACACCTCAAGAATAGTTCTTTGTTCAATGACTTGTCAAGGTAGAGATCGTTGTGATATTCTAGATAGTAGATAAAAATTTCTATTAGGCATTAAAGAATGTATGAAATATTAAATATTGTATTCTGAGGTTTTGTTGAATTCTCCTTATTGGGTCAAGTGTTGGCCAATGTATATTACGAGAGAATTAATCATGGAGATTTTATGTATATATGTAATATTGGATGCCAAAGTATTCATTTCCTCTCATTTCTCTAAGCCTTAGATGAAGGATTATTTCAAAGCCTGGATGCATTAGGCCTTTGGTGATGAGGAATGTTTTTATTGTTTACATGCTTTTGCTTCACTATTTCCTTCAACTTTAGAAGAAATTTAGTGCCACATTAACTAATTGTTCTGTTGCACACATGCCAACAATGGTCATGTGTAGTGTGGAAATAGTCGAAGGTCCAAGGTGGGTATTGCCAATTGCTTGTGGTCCTTCCATTTCCTGATCCCAGATGGTGGAATTTGAATATTTCTTGTGTTAGTAGTCACATTGCATATGACAAAGCTAAGCATCTTTACATGTCAGTAATAGGATTTGAAATATCTTGGGTTTTAGCATCTGATGCTTCTCCTTTAGTCCAAGTTATTGCAGATAGAAAGTCAGAAATCATATCATTCACGCTAATTCAGGTGGAACCATCATGATTTTTCTATTGCATTGGATGAGGATATTACTCCAATATAACCACGAAAATTTAGAGGTTCATCTATTCAGTTGCATTAAAATAATATATCAATAGTACCATGTAACTATACAAAATTGTATTCACTTGCCACGTGTACGAATAAATGCTTAGAATATTTTTTGTGTTCGCATTTTTTTTTCAATTATTATCATTAGTTTTTTTGTTGATATTGAGTTAACGGGCAAATGAATACCGTGATGCACCATATTTTTCTTTCTTCTCAGATTATCCTTGTTTTCTCATATTTTTCCTATTATTTATTTGTTATTAAAAAACAAAAAGCAAACTTTAAACTGTATTAAGATATATTTTAAGGTGGTGTTCCTTTGATTTTGGAGAGAGGGGGGTTTTCATTTATTTTCATTTATTAGAGAGGGGGATTTTCATTTATTTTCGTTTATTAGAGAGGGGGATTCTCATTTATTAGCATTGTCTGATTTAACCTAATATTCAAGCTTTCAATATAAAATCCTATTTGAAAGTTAATTTGCAAATGTTTTAAGCAATCTAACATTGGCCAATCTAACCTGATATTCAAGCTTTTAATGTCCACCTTAACATCAAAAGGCCAACTGTCTGGTATAGCCCGGAAGAAGAAAACAAATATGCACAAAATACCTCCAAATTCTCATTCAAAAGCATGACTCCAATCCTTATTCAAAAAGAACCTATAAAGCCATGTCAGTCAAAAATCCCTCATTTAGACCAACCATACTGATTTCCAATGTTGTGAAATGTTGTACTTCTGAGACTCAACAATTCAAAGCAAAATCACAATAATTCAGCCAACAGAAGTTTGATATCATTGTCCAATCTAACAAACAGTCAAGCATTCCATGTCCAACTTGCCATCATTCTTTTGCCTTTGTAACCTATCACAAATATGTTCTTTGAGCTTTATTTATCCTTAGAAATGTTTGGTCACTAAATATTTGGAGGAAGTACTTTCTATACAACTTGAGCCAATGTCTCCCAACTTGGATGTGGCATAGATTTGGCATGTTAATTCTTGGTTCAAACTTGGACTTGACAAAAAATCAACTCTTATATGCACAGGTGAAGGTTGTATATGCACAGGTGAAGGCTGATAAACTCCAATCTCCTATTTGTATCTATATGTTATCAAAGCAGTTCCATTGAGAATCTTGTCTACTTGATACATTTGAATTGTTAAAGAAATTGTAGCATCAATCTGTGTCTTGATTGTTGTCTTGCAAATACTCTGCTCAATCTGGCATTGTCCATCAATTTTTTTTTTGTTCAGTACGATCTTTATTGTGGTCTCAGTTCAAAAGAAAAGGTGATGGAAAATGTTATTGTCCCTGCAAAAATTGTAAGGGCTTAAAGAATCGAAGAATTCTAATCACAACAACTGAGAGACATTGTAGGCAACATGGTCACATTGAAGGGGGAAATTTTTTTTGTCCATTGGTGAATGTGGATTTCCAACTAGGGGAACATGGAGGTGTGAATATCGAATAAAAAGGTAACACTCCCATGGAAGAAGATGATCTTGTGACATAGAACACAATTGAAGATGTTGGTACTGGTGTAGATGATGAAGATGATGAAGATGTTGATACTAGCACATCTAATCGTGATGATGAAGATAACCTTGATATACCTATACTTGAAAAAGAATACAAGCCCCTGTACCAAGGCTCCCAAACAATTCTTCTCTTCGCTTTATTGTTGTTGGTGAACTTCAAGGTTATGAATGGTTTATCCAATGTAGCAATCTCACGTATGCTAAGGTATGTCATTTTTGTCATCTTCTATGTTAGCGTATGATTAATATTCTTTATATTGACAAATTTTATTTTTTGCCAAAGTTCGATAGGTGAGTGTTTTTTACCACCATCAAACATTCTACCTCACTCGTACCGAGAATTATCTACCATTATGAAAGATATTGGAATGAAGTATCAAACAATACATGCATGTCCCAATGATCATATTATATATCATAAACAACATGAATTTGCAATAGAATACCCTGATTGTCACATTAGTAGATATCGATCATATCAAACAACAAAAAGGGTGCCTCGCAAGGTTCTTCGGTACATTCCCATTATTCCACATCTGCAAAAATTATTCAGGTGCACTAGATTGACACAATTTATGGATTACCATGCATGCAATAGAAGTCAAGGTGACATTATGCGAATGCCTGTGGATGGTTCTGCATTTAAGGACATAGAAGATACTTGGCCACTCTTTAAAGAAGAACCTCGTAATCTCAAGCTTTCATTGGTAGCGAGCGGTGTCAATCCATTTGGAGAGATGAGATCAGTTTACTTGGTCTAGCCTATTTTTGTTACCAACAATAAAATTCCTCTTTGGATGTCTGTAAAGAGGGAGCACATAATGTTGGCAATGATTGTACTAGGTATTTTTTTCATTTAATCTTCATCTAAATTAACTTATAAACACTACATCAAAATGGTAATAATAATTATGTAATGTTTTTGTCGATTCGAATAGGTAAGTACCAAGTGAAAGATACTAATGTATATATTGAGCCCCTTATTGATGAGTTGTTGAAGTTATGGAATGGGGTCACTATGTATGACATTTTTAGACCAATAGGACAAAGACAATTTCAATTCCATGCAATGCTTGTATGAACAATACATGATGCCCCTGGGCTAACACATATTTGCGGTATGTAAAACTGTTAACACATTTTTTTGGTATGTTATAGTGCTAACACATTTTTGTTGTATCTTTAAGTTGCACATGATAATTGTAGATCTTTAGACAAAGGAAAAATTTGCATGTCCAGTTTGTGGTCCAAAGATGAAATCTCGTCATTCAAAAAGTTTAGGAAAGTAGGTGTTCGATGAACATAGACACTTTCTCCACAAAAATCATAAGTATTGAATTACCGAAAAACATCTTTTCAATGGGAAATAAGAGACAACATCAAATCCACGAATAATGACACCTCACCTATGGAAGTTGGAATACATTAGAATAAATCGTCGAGGTAATGTCATTCCATTTGAAGGTTTTTGTTTGAAATTTATATTTGGATATTGTCTTTTGTTTACTAATGATGTAATTAATGTCTGTGAAGGTCGTCAAGGCATTGATGACCAACTTCCAAAAGGACTAAAAATATATTGTAGACAATTTAGTAGGTTCTCGTACTACGAGCACCTCCCAATTGTGCATTTGTTTGATGCTATGCATATTGGAAAGAATGTAACAGAGACACTATGGAAAATATTAGATTAAAGGCATGACAAAGAAAAAATTGTCAAATTTGTAATGACACTCATGAATCCAATCATGCATTGAAGTTTTTCATTGAATCAAATAGCAGTTGAGACCAGATTAATACGAGGGCCCTTCCTTTGGTATTAACGCAGCAGCAAAGTGATGTCATAAAAGAAGACATACAAAAACTAACTTTTCCACAGGATTTGCTGCAAACATAAGCAGTCTCATATCAAAGAAAGGTGATTTTGGGCCAGGTTGAAAATGCGTGATTGACATACCTTTGTCAAGGTAAGTCATGTTCTTTTCTATTTATAATATATTTGTAAATCTTCTTGCACTTTTCATTGTATTATTTTATAATATATTGAAAAGATCATTTTACAATTATTGCAGTACGTTCTACCTCTATCTCTCCCACACCACTTCGAAAACAATGTCAAACAAGTTATATATGACATTGGGAAATACATGAGGTTAGAAGTGTTATTTCTTAGATTTGTTGTATAGATATTATATTTGTGTCTTGCTTTACTTTTTCTATAATTTATTGTAAAGTCTCATTTATATTTTTTTAGTGTTGAATCTCTTCTAGATGGTTGCCATCTGAAGAAATTGATAATATATATATATAACATTGGAAGAGAAAAATTCCTCAGCTTATGCGTGAAATGCAAAAGTGTCTACCTTCAACTTTTTTCAATGCACAAGAACACTACCTCATACATCAAGTTGAGGAGGTTTAATTTGTGTGAACCTGTACCAACTAGGTCAATGTGGATGGTTGATAGACACTTGAAATTTTTAAAAGGCTTCGTTCAATAAAGAGCATGTTCTGAGGGTTCTATGGTGGAGGGATATAGGCTATACCATACCATGGTGTACATTAGTGAATATCTTCCCAAGTTTGCAGCAAATATCCATGTAGATCACATTTGGGATCCCAACTCTATTAACAAATTCGAAGGGGAGTACTTGATAGGGAAATGTAGATTGAGGAAAGTGAGAGGTAATTATAAGATGTTATTGTAGTTAATTAATTCTTATAAATATTCAATGTAAGTTGTTTCTAAGTGGTCTATTTATTTTATACAGTTGCTTGTGAGTCGGATGCACTACATTTGTATATTGCAAATAATCTTGATTGGATGACGGTATGGATTGAACAAACTCAACAAAATGGTCGCTCATTAACATGGAAAGGTGTTGCTTCAATAGTTAAAGAAGCTCATTGTAACGGAGATTCCAATGTTACATCAATGGTAATTGATCTAGCATATGGTTTAAGAGGTAGAAAGGTACGTATAAGTTTATTTATCATGACCCATATGTTTAATATCAACTCATGGATCGATGCAAATAATTTTGACATGTTTGAAAAATTGCAGGTCAAGCACCACAAAGCTATGTACTACCATGGTCATAAATTTTGCATCAAAAAGTTGGATGACAGGAAGAAAATATGTGATTATGGGATAAGTGCAGTCTTTCAGGTCAGTAATATTTCTTTTAGAAATGACTTACATCCTTGAGAGTCTAAAAATCAATACTATGGCATCTTGGATGATATACTTGAGTGCGACTTTAATTCCTTCAAATTAGTTCCATTCGTCGTCAAATGGTAAAGACTACGACTAAATCAACATGATCCTGAGAGAATTGTTATTGAACATGACAATGGATTTCCAATGATTAATACAATATTGTTTGAACCTGCTGGGGATGAGCCCTATGTTCTTCCAAGTCAATGTGAGCACATATTTTACTTTGATGTTCCACATAAACCAAGTTGGACATTTGTTGTTAGACATGATCCAAGAGGAAGACCGGTGAAGTATAATGTGATGGAAGAAGAAGATACCGAAGAAGTAGAAGACGAAGTAGATGATGATCACAAACGATAGTTAGTGGATGATGATGAAGAAGAATATGATGATGCTAGCGATGATGATGATGATGATGATGATGATGATGATGATGATGGTGGTGGTGGTGGTGATGATGGTGGTGGTGATGGTGATGATGATGATGATGATGATGATGATGATGACAATGACGATGACGATGATGATGATGATGGTCATGGTGACGATAATGATGATGATGGTGATGATGATGGTGTTCATGATGATGAGATGGATGAAGAAGATGATCAATGACGTGATCAATGAAGTGTATGAGATATGATCAATGAAACGTACGACGTATTGATTTATTCATAGAAATTTGTTTGACTTATATGTTTTCATGATTAATTTATTTTGTGTTGAAGTCTAATGACATGGTAAAATTAATTCATTGTGTTCAATTCTAATGATGACAACATAGGTGATTTATGATACACATGTTTCAAATATGTGTTATGATGCTCAATTGTTGGTGGTGATACTTATAATATATTTTTTGTGCATGATTGTCACCCTTTGTGGAAACAAGCAAAGTACTGCAGGCATCGTCACCCCTTTTGTTGAGGATCTTGCATAGCTAGCACACATAAAGTAGAGGTAACAAATTAAAAAATATACAATGATTATAATGCATGCATATTGTTCATGGCGTGTTCTAAGCTATTTGTAGCATACATATCATGTAATTTTTTAACTAACTTAAAATAAATGATTTACATATACACCTAGCTTCAATCTGCTTCTACTTGCCAGACTGTTCCCTGCTTCATATGCAATCTTCTTCATGTATAAATATTCACTATATATCTGCAATATAATTTGCAGATGTTGTCAAATGTTTTTTCATCTGATATCTACAAAAGAAAAAAAAATGATTTTCTAATTTTTTAATTGTATCTTGAGAAAAACTTTGTTGCACACTTCCTATACATAGTGACTAGTAAAACTCAACCAAGTTTCTCTATTTAGGTACTTTATCAATAGTTTCTTCTTTCATTCATTATTTCATAACAATTTTGTTTTATATAGAAGACAGTCAAGCTTATAGTTCATCAATTGTCATACCTTTTTTAGTTCATTTAATGCACTCTTACCTCTAATGCACTTGGCTTCAATCCACTTCTACTTTCCAATAGTTTGCAGCTTGATATATCTTCACTATATATTTGTAGCATGATTTGCAGATGCTCTCAAATGTTGTAGGTTGAATAGAATTTAGCATGGTCTTCAATTGGATATGAACTCCTTATGGCTATTGTTTGAAAGCTAATAATTTATTTCCTTAAAATAAAATTTGTACTGTGAAGATAGCTTATCAATGCAGTAGAAGAAAAGATGGTGATTGGTTGAATAAGGGTTCTTTTTTCAAATCTAGTTTGTTGTCATTGCATTCTTCTATTTTCAAATCTAGTTTTTTGTTAAAACATTATTGGTATTTTTGGCAATGTTATGTTTGGCATTGGTCTGCTCTGATTTTATTTTTCTGACGCTTTCATAAAGATTTGAAGTTGTTCTAGCTTGTATTCTTAGAAAGTAGCTTCTATTCACAGTGATGATATGCATTTTTTCAACATCAAATACATTATCTATCAATTACATTCTATCTTTTTGTCGACAAATTGTGTTTTCTGAGAAAGATTTTGTTAGGGCCATAGTTTTGAATTTTGATGTTGGGAGTTAATTTACCCACATACAATCACATTGAATTTTTTTATTCAAGCATGCTGAATGTTGCATCAACTATCAATAACTGTACCAATCTATCGCTTGTGATAGCTCACTACTGTAGATTCAGTATGTGAATCAAATATTATGCATGGTTCTTATCATTTCAAATGATCATTGCAAGCCAAATGTGACCTAGTCTTTCTATCAACATGCTCTAGGGCATAAGCTTCATTCTTAGACTAGGAGGTACCACACTATGTTATGTATGGTTCTTACCAAATGATTATTGCAAGACAAATGTGTTCTGCTCTTTCTCATCAACATGATCTAGGGAAGAAACTTCATTCCATGATAATAGGTAAAGACAATGTTCAATACCCATAGACATACATTGATAGGTCCATTATTTTTTCCTTTCATCTTCTTGGGTATATAGAAAATATTTTATTATATATTATCTATGCAAATTCATTAAATAATTTTTTTGAACTTTAAAATCTGTTTTGTATATCGACTCTTTTGTAATGTATGTAATTCCCTAAATGCAACTATAAATGTCACCCTTTCACATTAATATATAAATTGTTTGATTTCATACAATGTCACTTTTCCTTATACTAGAATTCAATGTCTCCCACACTTTCTTGATCATAATATACATCCACAATATTATTGTTCACCCTATCCTCTGATCTCTAACTAGTTTTAGCTCCATTACCTTCAGTACTTAACTGCTATTGTAAACACAATCAACTAAAGTATCATAGAGTTTGTAAATAAAATCTGAATCAGCTCCATCTTAGACCAAAACTTCGATCACACCAAACTACAGTACAATATAATAATTGTTCTCCTTATACTTTTCACTTTTTAAAAATGTCTTTCACATTTTTTTAAAATGTCTAATCATATTTTAAACAGATCAAAAGAATACAATTTTATCAATTTATTACAATTTGGTTGAAAGCCCCACCCCGCCTCTCCTAAATTTTTGAGTTTCCTAGTCAACAAAACCACCATAAAATTCTAACGAGAGCCTACATTTGTTGTAGATCCTGTGGAGAAGTTTATCAGAGTGGTGGTAATAAAAGAGATAAAGGGGTCGTAGTGCACTCTGCTGCTAGAAGGTGCAGTTAGAGATCGTCTGGTGGCCATCGACAAATACGAAGATGAAGAAGAGGAAGCATTGCCTAAGGTTGTGGATTTTTTCTAGGGAAAATATTTGAAGCAAAATTCGGTCATCACCTACCACTTTCTAGAAAATTCCAAATCCATTGAGGTGAGTAGATTAAGTCTAAAACTGCCTTGAATTTTATGCTTGAAAATACCAACTTTGTGTTCTTTATTCTATTTTGGATAGGTGACTCTTATTGTGGATAGGAACAAAGAGACCAAAATGACAATGGAAAATGCGGATGTTAGGGGCTTGATAGAGAAGTAGTATTTGGGTGCCCTCAGCTGTGTCATCCACAACCATTACTTTATTCTTATTGTGTGTGTTCCACCTAATGGTATATGGTTGTCATGTATGAAGAGAATGTGTGTTGAAATGGGAAGACATATCATTTGCTAACATATACCACCATTTATATATTAAATTTGCCTGTGTGTCAACATCTGAATATTCACTGTGATGCTTGGCTTCATCTTTGACGTTTTCATCATTCTAGTTATGTAGATGCACGGAGCCAGATGCGACTGATAATATTCATCGTTGTGGTATCAATTTCATCTCTCTTTCTCAATTACCTATTGCTGCTTTGCAAAGTTTGACATTATGCAATATACACTTCTTATATTGATCGTTGTCAAAGATCTTCAAATATGAATTGCTGGTGATAATAGAGTTGCATATCTCCCAGACGACTGTCATATATACCATTTTAACTTAGGGTTACTGTTCGAGAGTTAATTGATTTCCTGAGAAAAATCAACAACACCCTTTCAAAATCTACAAGCTAATTTATTCTATCTTCATTCTGTATAGGCATATGTATAATTTCAATCTCCATGGTATGATGAACTATAACTGATTAAATGTTTGAAGATGATAAGTTGATGATCACCGAGCAACAAAAAGTAAATGCAAGACATTAAATCAGTTAATGTAGTGTATTGTCATTAATGTCAACTTAATATGTTATGATTTCTCATACACATATTGTTACAAAACATGAAGATCTAAAGAGACAAAGTTTTTGTCGTCAGTAAAGGTATACACCGAGTGACAGGGTTACCCAAGAACAGTGAACCCTGAGAAGTTCACAGTGTTGCCCGATGGACAGTCAACACCGACGGACAATGTTACCCAAGATCAATAGTACTCAAGCAAGTGGTACCCAAGAAAGTGTTACCGAGCAAACTAAGAGTTGATGACTGAAATCAACTGGAGCTAGAAAATGACAAAACTACTTAGCTGGTAGAGCTATATTTAGAGTTAACTGATTGATTGCTTTATTTTCATCGACCAGTAGAACTAAGGATAAGAAGAAGATTTAAAGCTAGTTTTATTCATAGTTGTCAAGGAGAAATCTACGGAATAAAACTAAAGCAAAGATTTAATGATTAAAGCAATGCATGGTGGGATTTGCAGATCAAGAAGCAATCTACGTCAAGAACAAGAAAGACAAGGAGATTGAGAGGCTAATCATGTCTATATAAAGAGACAAGGAATTCATTATAAAGAGAGGAATGTTGAATATAATTCTGATGAAGATAGAAGACTTCATGCAGATCTAATCATACAGGCTGAAGAACAGAGCCAAAGAAATTCTGCAGACACCGAGCAACAAAAGCAAGAGCATTCACCGAGCAGAAAGAGGAAAGAAGGGGAGCAAAGGAATTGAAGAGAACATTGATCAGATAGGTATTATGGACTAACAATAGATATGAAAATATGCAAGTTAAAGTTGTATTATTGAACAAATCATTTACTGTTTCAGTTTAACCAATGATTCAAAAAATCTCTTAACCGAGTGGGATTTAACCATCCTTATTGTATTGAGATACTCAAGAGTATCAAAAGGTTTTCTTGTTGACAACACAGCGAATGCTAGGTGAAAAGACAAACTGTTAGTTTTGAATCCTCTAACAAGGTCGCACTTAATAGTGTGTTTGTAACCTTTAACAGGGTTGGCTCTTCACGGAGCTCACTTCAGAAGAGTGAAAATTTCGGGTTACCGGTCCCAAGTGGTCTTTCCCTTAACAGGGTTTCCACGTTAAAAATCCATGTGTCAAATGTGTATATGGTTCATTGCTTTGATGTTTTTCTTTACACATTACTAAAACAGGATTGGTCGGTAAACACTAAGTTTAATTGATGCTACTCGGTAAAGGCTAGAAAAAGATAAACAATATATCTTACCGAGCAGTTTATATTTGATAAAATTACATAAGGCATACATCTTGTAGGACTGAAACATAACTAGAGGATATTATATTTGTGATATAAGTTTTGGTTGGAATTATTGGAATTATTTTTAAGGCCACTGATTCACCCCCCCTCCCCTCTCAATTATTCTAACATGGTAGTCTTCTATGAAATTAGATTCACATTATTCTTTAATATAAGCATTCTTTGTATAGGAATATGTTGCATTTGTTGTAAATTACTAGTCTCCGATATCAATACCATCTGAATTATTTAAGGTCACCATGGATGTATTTGACTTGATTATCACAGAAACAAAAATCTTCTTTATCAATGATGAACCAATTTTCTCCTTTGGCATTAATGGTTATACTTCCATCATGAATCTCCAATAATACTTCTCAAATGGAGACCCTAAATTTTTGCAAAAAATAGGGCTCCATCAAACCCTAAGGCAATGTTTATCTATGATATACTCTGGCTCCTCAGCTTTCCCATATAGCTCCACCACGTAGTGCACAATGAAAACCCATGCCGAACGCCTATGGGGAATTTAGATTTATTAAACAATTTACTATTCTAAACCAGATACTAATTCAACAGTCACATCGGATTTGAAGACGTAAATTATCAAACTAATCCAAAGGAAGTTAAAATATGACAATAGTGCACCACGGAAGCAAGACGATGTTACTAAACAGCTCTGTGGCCTCATTCCTCTGCAACCAGGGCGGCCCTGTGCAAGCAACATCAACATGGTGGCGGGTCTCTACCCAGACAACTCATTTGTCATGTATACACGCCGAATCCGTTGAGGTGGGTAGATTAAGTCTAGAACTGTCTTGAATTTTATGCTTGAAAACACTAACTTTGTGTTCTTTATTCTGTTTTGGATAGGTGACTCTTATTGTGGATGGGAACAAAGAGACCAGATCATAGTGGAAAATGTGGATGTGAGCAGCATTATAAAGAAGTGGTATTTGGGTGGCTCCTTAGCTGTGTCATCCACAACCATTACATCTTTCACAGAAGGCATTGCTCCCTACTTAAATAGAAAGAATGGAATATGACATTGCCCCCTTTTTCTTGTGGATATTGAAATATAAAATATATCTGTTTTAATGATATTGTAAGTATTATCTAATTTCTTTTTAGAACTAATTTTAAATTTGGTTATAATGAGTTTTAACTAAAAGATTAACTATTGATGTCATGCATATGATATTGAATTGAAACAACATTGTTTTGATGAATTGTTAACATGCTACTTATTTGTCTCTTTTGATTGAAATAAAATATGATGTTTTGGTTTTATTGTAGCGTGCAAGTAAGTTGATAGCAAGAAAGCCCTCACAAATGGATGGACAACTTTTCCTTATAAAACATTTGTTGATAATACGAGAACAGGTAGCATACCAACCTTGTGTTGCCATGACATTGAACGCCCCACTTTATATATCAATTTTCTATTTACATAATCTGGATGTTTCAACATGAAACATATTATATTGGTTTTTTGTTTTACAAAGACACTCTTTGAATCAGTTTACCTTGATGATAAATTCAGATTGCACCTTTTGATATTGAATTTGCGGTAACGCACAAGGAGCTTGACTTCTCTCATTTGTTGGTAAGTGCATATTTTCAAAGTTTTAGCTAAAACTTTATATTTCATTGTAGTTTAAAGCTGCAATTTTTATTCCTTATTAAGGATAATGCCTATTACATAAATATTTGATGTGATCAAAGGCTTTAGATGTTTGATCTCGTGTGCTGGACAAAGTTAATCGTATATGCAAATAAGATGAGAACTAAGCAGTGGAAAAGCTATTACTTGAATGCAAACACCATTTCCCATATTAGAAAGTCTATTCTACATGTATAGTTATATTATATAGTATATTATGTATGACCAGGTGACATGGTCATAGAAGGGTACCTTTATTTACATTCATGAAATCATAGTTGACAAGTATGATGCAACTACATTACTGAATGTTTGAATCTCATACCATCATTGTCAGAAATACAGTTTGAAGTGCCTCGAGCCTGAAAAATATCCAAAATATGTTATAATTTGAATGTTTCTTGAGAAGTATAAGAATATTTTGAGATTTTATGTTTCACCAAGTTTCCAGGGTGAGGGACCCTACGATGCATTTTGGGGACGTTATTTTTTAGGCCATTTTTTTGCGACAGGGACAGGGAAGGCTATACGTGTGTAAAAATATTGGGAAATTCCAAATATTCATATGAAAAAATTGATGAAGTTGCAAATGTCAACAAAGAGACCAAAATCATAGTGGAAAGTGCGGATGTGAGCGACATGATAAAGAAGTGGTATTTGGGTGGCTCCTCAGTTGTGTCATCCACAACCATTACATCTTTCACATAAGGCATTGCCCCCTGCTTAAATTGAAAGAATGGAAAATTAAATGTCAATACCTGTGATAACCAGTCAAGAGGCTAAATGCTTTCCAAGGATGATCTTTTGGGATCATCTTAGTAAGTCTGAGTTTGGTAGGTCTGTCGGCATGAGACTCATTTGGCAGTGTATCTTTTGTGAGCAGATGAATGAATAAAAATTAAAATATTTAGAAAGGAGTGTCTAAAAATATCCGTAGGAGCTGAGTGTGTGTTAGTCTATAATATAAATTTGAATGGAAGCGTATTATGTTGTTTTCTTCATATAAAAAAAGCAAGGGAAGGCATAGGCCATCATTTTATATTGGTGTAAACAAAATATTTCAAAGAGATCTCAATATGCTTTATTTATTTTTATAGTTTTTTAATAATGTTTTTAATTTTAATGTATCTTATAATTTATTCAAATGGTAGACTGTATTTCATTAAGTTTTTTTTCTAAATTTAAAAATAATGTGCTTTATCTAGTATTTCTTTTAGAACATATATATTATTAATTGTTGGATATATCACTTTAGTAGAATGGATGTTCAAGGTATGTGTTTAATGGAGAGGATAATATAACATAAGAAGTTGTGCATAGATAAACTATTTCTTTACTTGCAAGAAAATGAAAGATTCATTCTCTCTTTAGGCCATACACTTGCATAAAGTTTGCATACTTTTTTTTTTTACCATTATGTAGACTAGAATGTAACCATGTAGGTGTACAATTGTATATATTAAATATAGAATTATTAACTTGTAAAGGAGGAGAAATGAGAAGAAAAATACAGATTGTACGGGGTGCAAAGAAATAATCAATATTTCTTTGAATTGTGCTATGTGGTCTACAAGTAGGTGTCGATTGAGACTCCCTTAAAGACTATTGTCCACTGTTGTCCTCATCCAAAGAATTGCCCCTATTGTTTGCAGAATCAAAAATTGATTGAAAAGCCTAATTCACTTTATATGTAATATTTGTAGGGCTTTTTGGGCTAGTACTGGTGTAATGCCTTGGCTCCTTTCCTAAATGCTATTTGAAATGACATCTCATAATTGCATACCATTTTTTTTTAAAATAAACTGTTGTGGTCAAAATTTTGACTCTCACTAGACACTTTCGACGTTGTACTCATCGAAAATGAGTTTTCCTAACTCCAACTTCGATGCAACTTTTGATGAGGACCTTGTCGATGACATAGCATCCTCGTCGAAAATTGAACCTTTGAACGCCACATTTTCAAGCATTTGACCTCTTTTTTGACGACAAAATGGGTCAAAATTTTGACTCCAAGTGGACGCATTCGACGTTGTTCTCATCAAAAATGAGTTTGGCTGACTCCAACCATCGAGAAATATTTTGACCAAAACCTTGTCGATGACATAGCATCCTCGTCAAACTATGATATGAGCCATCGTCGAAAATCAGATCTTTCGATGCCACATTTTACAAGCATTTGACCTCTTTTTGACGCCAAGAAGGGTCAAAAATTCGACCAATGCACATAGAAAAATGAATACAATTTTAGTAGTGTGAGGTAGATCTTAACAAGTCTCTTTGTACTTCTAACAAGGTACTAGTCACTCTTAACCAGGTGAGCCCCTAACAGGGTATTGTAAGCTCTTAACAGGGCAACTCTTTTTACTGCAGTGAAGAGATTTGTGGGTGTCATCCCCACCGTGGTTTTCTCCCTCTTACAAGGTTTTCCACGATAAAAATAGTGGTGTTATAGTTTATGCTTTGTGGTTGATTGAACTAATTTACTTCTATTGCATAGTTACAAATTGATTTTTTGGTCTTGTGGAAGTTACTTAAAAGCTTAATCATTTTATTGGTTGAATTTGTTCATTACCTATTTACACCGATTCACCCCCCCCCTCAGTGCTTCTATCTACTAACAAAAAGATACTCTTTGAGGAGGACTAAAGAAACCTCTTCCTCACCATCACCTATTAGTTCCCAAACATAGAGGATTATTGAACCTAAATATGATGCACTTGTTGAAGAAGCACAACAAGAGCCTTTATTTCCATTGAACCATCTCAACCTCTATCTCCACCTCGGTCCTCATCTCCTGTTTACAAAAATACTTAGTATTATACAATAGTGAATGATGTAGAGATAGATGTAGGTATAGGTAAGTTTGAAACTAGGACAAATAGTTGCAACAAGACATGTGTGGAAGTAAATTTAGATCTTAAGTGCATAATTATTTAGAATTTTTATCTTAAAATATTGTCATTATTACAAAGTATCCAACAATGTTGAGGAACAATACTTTGAAACTTGTTGATCTTCCACTAGGGAAGAAATACATTGGATACAAATAGGTCTTCAAGATCAAATGTGGAACACTCAGTAGCATAAAAATGTACAAAGAATGAATAGAAATAAGACATTAACTATGAAGGAATATTTATGCAAATACAATGCAATTTGGTGGGAGAGTTCATTAAATGGATATCAAGATCTCTCTCAATGGACATCTCAAAAAAAGTTTATATGACTCAACCTTAGGGTTAAATTGGACTTGGAAAAAATAAAGAATGTGCACACTTGTCAAATCACTCAATGATTTGAAGTAGGCTACTTGAGCCCAATATACCAAGATCGATGAGAATTTCTTGCAACATAGATTCACCAAGAATCCCTCTGATCTCGATCTCTACCTCAAAGAGAAAGGAGGGGAATGTGATTCTAGTTGTATATGTTGACAGTCTAGTCCTCATAGGAGTTTCTTTGCATTTGATTGCAACAACAAAGACTAACTTAAACGATCACTTAATATGAAGGATCACAAGATCCTACCAATATTATCTTAAAGAATGGAAAATGAAAAAGTAGGATTTTGCATCTAAAATAAAATATTCCAAGAATTTGGTTAAGAAATTCAAGATGGAAGATTCCAAGCCCATGTCAATACACATGGAGAGAAGATTACAACTTTCATGTCGTGCGATCTATCACATCAGGTGAATTCTTATCATTGTCATCAAGCAATTGGGAGTCTCATTTACTTGACCTACACCAAGATAAATATTAACTATGATATTTTAGGGTTTATACAAGAACCTAAGGTTTTACATTGAAAATTAACAAAGTGTGCTTTGGGATATATTCATAGAATAGTGGAATATGGTTTGGAATACAAGCAAACTGAATATTTTATTTTGCAAGAATACATAGATACTAGACTTTATAAGTTCTTTGGAGTATTGTTCCACCCAAAAAGTAAAGTTTTTTAAGCTTGGAGCTTTTAAAAAAAATTATTTTGTAAGTAAATGACGCAATAAGTGGGGATTTTTGTTGGAATATTCTTATATCATAATATTATAATCATACAAAATAACATTTTTGTAATTCATATGTTAATAACAATAAAATTATTATTAACATATAAGGTAGTTGGTTGTAGTTGATTGATTTCCACCTTAAGACATATTATTCATTTGTTATATAATGCAACCTCCTCTTAATAAGAAATTGATTCATTGTCCATTACCTCTCTGCTATTCAATTCAATTAGGGTCACTATAGGTTCCATAAATTATGTCTTTGTAGGGTTGAGAATATATCACAAATGGTGTCAAAACCTAAAAGTGTTTATATCTTTGGATTCCTCTTGCAAAGTAGTGAACTTGTTGGGCTTTCTTCCACCACATCATTGTGCTTTCATACGAAGGGAGTGGACAATCAACAACTATGTGGTTGATAATAAAACATAATCTACATCTGAAGGAGAGACCCTCATAATAAAAAAGTTGAGTACAAGGCCTATCCCCTTCATCAAAACAAATCCCAATAACAAGGCTTGGAGACATCAATATCTATCAAAATACGAGAAAATGTTGAATACCTCATGTAAGAATTGGTAGAATCAAACTTCAATTAATGGTTAATAGAGTCGCATATGACATCATAGAATGAAGCTTCCCAAAACTAGACGAGTGGATTAGAAAGGCAAACCTATAAATTGGGTTGAAGGAAGTAGTCCAAGGCTTGACTAATAGAGGGTGTTGTATTTTGTGTGCTCGATTAACCATAGACAATGACATAGATCGTTGATGCCCTCCCAACCATATACGATATACAAATATCATCTCCCCCAAGCACTTTTCTTCTAAATAATGCAAATTGTGTGTATTTTTCATGTTGAGAGAGGAAGATCCATTCTTCTTTTATACTTATCGGTAGTGCCCCTTCACCAAGGGACACCACTATTCCAAGATGGCCCCAATAATTATATTATCAATAATGATATTTTTAATATTATTATATTATCACAATAATTATATTATCAATATAATAATTATACTATCAATATATATAATTATATTATCACAACCTCTTATGTTATCTATGTCGGCCTGAAGGAATTCGACCGTAGCTATACTTAACATTAATAGAGGGTTCTCTCTCCACATCCACAAATAGTTGTCAAGCATCAAATATATGTCCTTTGATGTGTCAAAAGAGGAAACAAAGAAACCCTTGATGCAAGAGAAAAAGCTCAATCTTTCCCTCAATGAGAGGCTTCCTTGAATCTAAGATCTAATTGTGTAAATCAAGAAGGGAAGGCCATAAATTATTAAATTTGCAAACCAATCCCCTACCCCAAGTAAAATCTTCATTCTTAGAACATACTACCCATGAACCACCATTGGGTAATGATTATTGCGCAAATGAGTGGTCATAGTTCATATAGAGGGTGAGCATGATACTAATTACAACAATCTTTACATATGATTGTGAAATGGAAAAAACATCATTACTTGTTTCAACACAAGGAGAGGTCATCACAATTGCACTAGGGAGAGGAAGTGACGAGTTACTAGTAGCAACCATTGAAGTCCTACCATTAGTAACAAGGAAAACATGAGAGGCCAGAGTAAGCTCATGGCGAACTAAAGAATTCATGGGAACCATTCTCTACTATTGAAAGTAGATGAGAAAACATTTCTACAAGGTATTTGGCATGCCTAAAAAAACTACACAGTTGAATCCTGATAGCAATATCACAATTTGACTTGCTATGGAAAATATCTCCTACTTATCAATGCCTAATACAGGAAGAACATCAAAATCCAATGAAGATGACTCAAAATGCAGCAACCCTTGCTACGGTAGTTGCATGAGCAAGAAGGGGCATGAAGGCGGTTGGAGAGATGTTCAAACTTAGATCAATCAAATAATGTGCAAACCAATTATTTAAATAATGTTAGAAGAAAAGTTAAGAACATCAATTACACACACACACACACAATAAACTTAAGAATACTGACAAGAATTAGATGAATTGAAGGAGGGATAATTTTAAATGTTTATAATTGCATCTACATAGGTTCAAATGGATTGGACTATTGACTCTAATTTATGAGTTTCCTTGGATATTCAATATTATGATTATGTTAATTTAGTTCAACACTAAATTCACATTAAACACACTATACTAATCATCCTCATCTTCATAGTGCTTAGTACATCATTCTTCATAACTTTGTTCACTAAGTCAAATGCAACACTTTGAGGTTTTAACAATTCAAGGTGTGCTAAACAGTAATATCTTTGTATGATATGTCAAAAGAAGTGTAATGTTCAACAAAATGTCTTTATATCCTAAAATTTCATGTCAAAAAAAATCCTACAAGGATGAAGGATTCTATCCACATTTCTCTTTTGATAACCATATCATAAATTTGAACTTTGAATCTTTTGAGATTCGTCTTTAAAAAATATAGCAAGTTTTCTTGTTACATTTTATATTTATATGCCATATTGGGGGAAGTTAGAAGTAGGACGATGGCCATCAAAGTATGTTATTAGATGGTAATATTGCATTTTTATTAGATGCTAATATTATATGCCATGACTTTACAACTATTTCACACACGGTTCTTCTCCGGATAAGCATCTCTCTCTCTCTCTCTCTCTCTCTCTCTCTCTCTCTCTCTCTCTCTCATAATTAAACCATTGTATTTGCTATATATTTTAATTATTTAATTAGTTAAACTTTAAAAAATATACATGTATTGATCTCTTAAATTTATAAATGATCCATTTCTACTCGATGTGCCAAATTTTGAAGTGACTGTAAAATTTCACAATTTAGAAACACATGCAAACAATTGAGAATTTGCTAGAATATATTAAGATAAAAAATAAAAGATTCTATTATTTTAAATTTTGCATGAAATGCTTCTTGTCAGGCATTTTGTCAATTTACCAAATCCCCTTTCTCTTCCAACATTTTCCCAAAAAAAATCCTACATTTTTAAGCCCTGACCTCTTTTCTTGGATTGCTTTTAGTTAAAAAGTGCTCAAGTTTATGTTGTCAATTTATTAATCATCCCACTCACTTGCAATCTCCACATTTTTTTGAATTTTTTGTGTTTGCAATCTCCACATTTTTTTTGAAATTTTTGTGTTTATGTAACAACCACCCTTAGTTGCTATTAACTTTTTTTTTTTACTTAACATTAATCCTTAACTCAATCAACCAATCAACTTCCTTTTAATTTAGTAGAGGTTATTTTTAAACTCTTGTGTTCACCCTAGTAGTGACAACTCAATGTCACCTTATATGCTTACAATTGATGGTGTTTAGCTTCCATACTTAGGTTCATCCCTAGACCCAGACCTAAGCCTCGAGGGTTCACTTCTAATGACCCTGCCTATGTATTCTCTCATGGGAAATCTGAGGCTTCGTAGTTCGCACTTAGAGGGAGCTCACTCTTTCCTTTTGACGAGATCTATGATCTCTTTAATCATATCTATTAATTAAGGGATTCTATGAACTTGGTCCAATCCCATAAAAGATGTTGATTGCCATTATGTGATAGTTCCATACCCATCATTATCAATAATCAATTTACCAACTTCATGCATATGCATGAGAGTCGTCTCAAAAATCACACACATAGTGATTATCTCAAGCATACATCTCATATACAATGGACTAGCTCATACACATCATAAGTACACAAGTTGACTAGCTTTTCTATGAATCACATACATGGTGAGCAACGCCAACATACATCACAAAGACATTAGTGATTGGCTCATAAATAAATAACAAGACAATAATAATTGGTTCGTACAAGCATCATGAATAACATAGCGACTGGCTCTTAAAGGCGTCACAAAGAATATGGTAACTAGTTCATATATAATGGCTAACTATCCACTATCCATAGTGCATCCCAAAGAGAAAGAATATTGGTGCATTCTACACTACACCATGGTTCCCCTTTTCTTTCCCTAATCTTTTAAACTAGCAGATACTCGGGAAGAGGATTTGGTGCATCCCATTCTACACCAAGGCTCCATCCTCAACCCAATTGGATCAAGTATAAGATTTCCACATTCAAACTATGCCCAAAATCATACTTTGAGGCTGATCAAATTGTTACTTACCTATTCTTTGTTAGTGATTCTTTTCCCTGCAATCCATCACATGGCTACGCAACAAAGAGACATCCATTGTCGGCATGCCATTGGCCCAATACTCCAGGCGGAATCTATCATGTTGTCTATGTGGTACAACTTGCAGTTGTGCGGCAACATATGCTCCTTGACTATTGTCAATCTCGAGCATGGATAAGCTTATCTTTGGACTGGCCATAGGATTTCCATCGGTAATCATCTTAGATGGACAAGGGTAGCCTACGCAATGAGGTATACAACCTCTACATATGACCTTGTAGGGCCCTTACCCCCATCTGTAGCCGTAAACACAATCTCTTGTACCATGCTTAGCATTACAACAATTAATTGGTCTAGGAGTACATACTTAAATTCTTATAAGGATGGGTTTAAATCTCTCAAACACATAACAATGACATAATCCAATGTATTATGGTCTTGACTCTACATGTAACATTAAGTAGATACTAAATAAACAATAGTCAACCCAATTCATTTCCTTCGTCTTTCTATTCAAAGCACATTATGAATTATAAATTATTAGATTTTCTTAACTCTTTCATAAACATTATTACCCATTTTGGCCTCAACTAAAGCCTAATATAGAGGAAAGGTTAATCAAGGAAAAACCCCAATTCCTAGAGTTGTCCCCCCTAAACCCTCCCCTATAGACTTGAGGTCACAAGGGTATCCTTCACCCAAGTGCCACATACGTTCCCGCTTACAAACGGGTCAAAGTTACACGTAGTTCTCCTAACAAGGCCACTCAAAGAAGCTACACATGACTTCCCATAACTATGGTTTCATTAATGTTTCCCCTTAATTAATAACACCAAGTTTGTATTTCAACAACCCATTCTATAATACTCCCTTTCAAGGTTATCGAGGTCCTATATCAATTCCCCATATTATTATTCATAAACCAACATGAATGGTCTTGTTACTCAACATCGAGTTCCCTTGGTTCACTCAAATAAATTAGGGCATACAAGGAGTTGAATTAGCTCCTTACAACCCTAATCATATTTTTCAAGGGTATGCACTGCGAAAATTATTGGTGCCAATGTAAATGATTATTATTCTTATCATACTTGGTTGGGATTAATAAAATTATGTTTAGCTCTATATGTACATTAAACTTAAAGAACCTTGTTACTCACTCATAACACCAAAGACTTCCAATTGAGGGTTAACTATAACTTACATTTGCTTGATTTCTTTTACACAATAAAAAAATCAAGAATATAATAGTCTTAATGACGTATGCCCATTTTCCCATTCTTAATTGACCAATATTATTATGTCTATTAATTTCCCAACTTGGAGAATTTACCAATCACATATACCCAATATTACTTGTGGAATGAAATGATACATTTATTAAGGTTAATGCATTATTGTATTATCTCATGCTAAGGCCAATAAGGTACAAGGCCACATAAAATTTTAGCTTGACTTACACTAATACCAACTTAGTATGGTTCAATAATATTGAATATCACAATAATACATGACATCATCTTAATAAATCCACTTAAATTCCTTTTAATCTTTCAAGGCATATGTTAATATTTCTCCACTTGCATAAGAATGATCAATGTTTTAGTAGTAATAGTATCCTTACTATTCTAGTCTAGTTTTCCCTATTGTGTAATTCCTTATTTCCAATTACCTTGATTTTTGAACTAGATAACTTTTTCACTTAACATTTATAACTCAATGCTTCTTGTAACAACAAATATCAACATGACAAGATACAAACCATAATATTTTCTTTGATATACTTATTAAATATAGGGAATCTTATTTAACAATCATCCATAAATCTTATTCCTATACCCTATTAAATAAAATTTCACATCATATACCATTATCTTATATTTATTGTTAGTAAACATGGTAAGAACCTTTTCCATAGTCATTAATATTTTTGTCTTTAGAATAAATACACCGTGTACTATAGTGCATTATCTAACTACAAGGAAGCATTCTTGACTTGTATATTAAATATTTGATATGATAGAATATTCTAAGGTTATTGAGAGTCAATTTCATAACACTAACTCAATGTAAATAACTACTCAAGAAAAGTGGTTGGATTGCACTTGGTCTATCTTACCATGAATATATATATATATATATTTTGGCGTCTTATTTTAATTCAACCATCCATAATATGTTAGGATAACTCTACACTCTCAAATTCATTATTTCTCATGGTAATCTTTGTACGTCAAATGCAATAATCTTCTTTCCTAAGTTTAGTATATTTAATTACAACATAGGAACACTATATTCATAATTTACCACGAAGGAATTGTAAGGAAGCAAAGGTGTGCGGAAACGCTTCCTACGCTAATCTTGAGAGGACGATTATACAAATTTCAACTTAAAGAATTACAACGATTCAAAGAAACACATTCAAGAGTATAAATGAAATAACCATAAACACATAACACTATGATTATCGTGGGGAAAACCCTTACGGGAGAAAAACCCCACACTCTAAAACCTGCATAATGTATTATCAAATCAAAGAAGATTACAATACACTTGCAATGCAAGTTCTTACAAGAGCATCACCTCAA
>MU223817.1:1219752-1259487 GCA_018584345.1 Thuja plicata | reverse complement strand
CCCTCCTTATATAGTGATTTTACAACCTGGAAACCACTTGTGGTTTTACAAAACCATGGGCTTAACCACCATGCCACATGTTGCCCATTTTTTACATTTACATTTCCAAGATGGAAAAACAACCAGGGTAAAATAGTAATCCCGTCCATAATTTTGTCCCCTAGTTTAGACCCTTATAAAAGTCACAAAATGAGTCATTAAGGCTCTAAAAATGGCCCACCTCTATTCTACTATGGACAAGACTCATTTTGACAACTCATACACCTTTTTCCAATGCATAAACATGTGGAAAACTGCCACAAACAAATTCTGTAATTTTCCTGGAGAAAGCTTGCAAGGTTGAGACATATTTCTCAACAGGAATTATCCTGTTACCAAAAGATTCCTTCCAAGTCTTAGCAAAAAAGGAAAGGAAAGGATCTTTTATAGTCCACGATACCAGCCATATTTTCTTTGGTCTACATATGGTGACAGCAATATGGGACTACCCCATACTCCTTGCGGGAGGCACCTATCTGTGTTTGGCGGTGAACAGCCTCTATGAGTTTGGGTAGGGGACTGCCCACCATAGTTGGTGAGTAGGGGCAGTCATGTGTCAACTATAGAAAGAAAGAAAGAAAGCGCCCCGACTAAGAGAAGCAGAAGGGAGGTGGTGGCACCAATCACCGATAATCCAAGGTCCCTTACTATGTTATTGTCCATCAAATCATTTGAATTCCTATTCCACGCAGGAGCCAACCACCAGAAGCAGAAGCGTTAACCCAACAAAAAGAAACTACAGCTACAGATGCACATTACAAATTGTTACAACTCCCTTTATAGTTTGATAGAATTAGATCCTTAGATCTCAGGCCTTGAGTGAAGAATAAGTCAAAGCTATCAACTTTTACAAAAGCACATCTTCCATTCTACCGAACAGTTTATTCAGCTGTGTCACATATTCTGACATAAAATAAAATCTTCTAGAAAAATGCTTTAACATCTTTACTTTCTCAAACAGATCTGACAGGGAAACATTAAAAAAACTAAAATGGCCACGTTGATGATTCACATGCAAGTGCTTTGAGTGTGCTCTCATTTCAAGGGGACAAGTAGATGATAACGAACGTTTCATGTTCGTTAGACCAAAGTGCATCAAGGAATAAGCAGATCAATTTCGTAAAGACAAAATTTTAAGAAATCTCAGTAGAAGCATTCATGGGCATATCATATAAATAAGAACACAATTCGAAGCCTTGTTTATGATTTTGATTGATTCTTTTTTAGAGCATTCTTGCAAATGCATTGGCAAATATGGTTTCATGTGTATCAGTCAAAAAAGCCTCCCAAATTGCAATCGGCATAACACCAAAGAAACTCTAAAAATTGTTAAATATATTAATAAAGTATTGGAGAAAAAATTGTTTGGTAAACAGTGGTTTCCTTGTTATTTATTTTCTTTAAGAGATCTTTCTTTCAAAATATATGGAAATGGTGTAGCCTTATTATAATTTTTTGGCCAACTGACAGAGAGAGATTCTTTTAAGTATGAAAGGAAATTTTTGATGCCTACAAATCACTAGAAGCCAATTAATGGGACATCATATAACTTAATACTAGATACACTGTGGGGAGGTATTAGTGTCTCCCAACATATCATATAGCATGCAGTTGAATGAAATTGCCATCTTTTCTTAATAAATATATTTTACTTATGAACTTTCTTCAAAGTTTTGAGGGAACATAGTTTGTAGAGGAAGCTCGTTGATCAATGGGCAGTCGTAAATCTTCAAATCCTTCTCCAATTGGGGAGAAATAATGATCAACCATATCTTCAGTCACATGCTCTAATTTCTCAGGGTTCCACTGCACATTGAAAAGAGAGCTCGTCGCATCCCGTCAGAAAATAATGATGTTTGCTTATAAATACAAAGCTTCTCATGGATTAAATCTTTTGGACGTTTTTCTCCTATCAAATAAGTCTTAAACTTAAAGCATACTTGTAATTGACAATCTTAATTGAACATCAAAGACCTAATAGTAATAATATGTGTTTTTGTCCAATCACTTGTAGGATAAAAACATAGAATTTCCTGAGCAAGAGCTGATATGTTGGCCCTTGTACATGTATCTTTATTGTCTTATATTGTAATATATGATGCTCACATTTGAAAAAAAGAAGAGAGAAAATAAGTTCATAAACCACCCAAAACATATTTAAATATTGAGTTCACCTTTGGATTTCTGTCTTTGTCCACCAATATTGCTCTGCAACCCTGTATGTAGGCCATGTATGTCATTAGAGTTGTAATAAATCAAATGTAAAGTTAACAACAATAATCAGGTTAATAAATATTTATGCTGACTATCACCTCATAGAAATCATTGGAAATTTTCCGAAGAAGGCAATGGCAACTCAGTCTATACTCTCTAATCAGACACTCGTGTAGATGTTGCTTCCTGCCTTCTCTTATCTAAGTCAGATAAATAGGCTATAATTAGAATTCATCTAAAAGAATTTAATCTTAATGAGGAAAATCAGCAGATATGAAGTCATTAATAAATTAAATTGCAGTAGATAGGCATCCTTAATGCAACATTGCAAGAACATTTGGTACTGTTTTCAGAAACAAGTATATCTGCAAGCAACATTTAAATTCTTAAAAATTAAAAATTATGACATTATGTCTATTAATAATGAAAATTAAAATTTCCAAATAAAAAGCACTTTGTTTTAGTTTGTGTGTGAGGAGTGTGTGAAAACAAAATCATTAAGCATGTTTTCTCTCATCACCGAACTTTGGTCTTCCATTGAGCCCACTTTTCCCACTCTCCACAAACCACCATGGACTGTAGAGCATCCTGCACCTCCAACATCCTTTCCAACAATATAAAATACCTAGCATATCTAGTCTCAACTTGTTTGAGGAATTCACTCTTTGAATAAGACCAGCATAGTAAAAGTAAGTGTGATGGTTACATACAGACATTTGTATGTCTCTAGCTTTGTATGTCTCTAGCTTTGGCCACTGTGACCTTCACCCGATCTATTTTGCCAATGCTGTCAAAGCATTATTTAAAACATGTACACAACATTAAGTCCAACAAATATGTTTGTAAGTGCTTTCAAGTTTTCAACCATCAAACCAGCTCACTTACAAACATGAGTTTAATTTGTCATAACTTGTACAACATTAGAAGAACCAACCTTCTGTATTACCTCCTTCAAAAATGGCAAAGTGGTAATCAACACCCTTATGTTTCCCAAAACAATCAACAGCACATGGAAAGTATGAACCAGTAGGGCATGTAACAATACTATCAATGAGTGGTTGATGTCAAATATCCATCCACCCATCCATGACAATGGAACCTGTCCTAATCCATGTTTGTCTCATCTCCTCCATCAACATGTTCACCTTTAAATATTGTTTGCCAAGGGGGGAGGTACAAAATCTATGTTCTCAACGGCAATCATAAGAGGGTCCAATTGTCATTGCATATCTCAACATAGCTTTGAAATAAGGTGGCCATGCCAAATAAAATGGACATAAAAATTTTTGGCCACTGAATCATTGGCTTGCCCACGTTTTTGCATATTCATTAACCCTATCTCTGTAGTTTTCTCACCTACAATAGAAGTGGCCTTCGTCTTCCCTCTATCACAACTCTCTCCAACTGATACATTTGAATAGTCGGGCAAATCAATGGATGATTGTTTCTTATTGTGAGTACTAGCAATGATTTTGTCTTCCCACATTCCAACCAACTTTGCCATTTCAATCTGTTCTTCCAATGTTATACTCTCACAAACTCCAACCCCATATCCACTCTCACCTAATATAAGGGTTCTAAACCTAATATAGCTCCCACGGTAATCAGCTTTTCAAATATGACAGCTAATGCCTACTGCCCCCTACATTTTACCCTTATTGATGGTTAAAATGGTGGTAAATTGAAGCAATGGTTTTCTGGGGTTGAAAGGACCTTCTGCAAATTTTTGAAGAAAAGGTGAAGCGCATGCAAAATGGTCTTTTGGAGTTCCAATAGAAGCTGTGTATGGATTTTTAGAATGAGAAGAGGGGTCTGTCGATATTCTGTCTACTCGAAATTCATTTTCTTCACTGCCCTCATTCATATTGTCATCACTTGCATTACACCTGGTGCTCATTTTCTGGTGTTTTTTTATGATAATAAACTAAAAATCTGAAACTAATTTTTTTTTAAAAATTTCAAATAAAAACTAGTTACGACTTACAAACTTTCTAAAAACTTAAAAAATATAAAAAATAAACTTCAAAAAATGGCATACCTTGACAATTGACATTGTTGCGGCTTCAAATTTTCAACTGTTATTCTGTTTCAGGCTTAAATCTTTTGCTAAATGCGGCAAAATGCAATGGAGAGCAGTCCAATCTCACCTCTCAAAGCCCCTTCCTCATCCTTGCAACACCGAGCTTGAATAGTTGAACATAAACCACCAAATCAATCACAGCCAGGCACAACAAAATGATGAAATGTTTTGTTGTTTTAGAGCACTTCAGGGTGTATAAGGGACGTGGTAGGGTTTGTGGGCCCCACAAGCCCCCTTTACAACACAGTAAAAGTTGAAAAATATTAATAGGCTTTTGGTTATGGCAATTGATTGCCTTTGTACGTTGTGGGAGAACCTACTCATCCTTAGAATGAATAGGGGATGTTTGAGACATCCTTGACTGTCTTGGGGATGGCTAGGCATCTCCTTTAATTTTCCCCTAGTTTCTTAAAACCTAAGTTGTCAGTCCCGGTTCAGGTTTGAGATTCGTTCAAACATTTTTTGGGGTGGGTTCGGGTTCGTTTTGGATTTGTCTGTACAAACACACACACACACACACACACACATATATATGTATATGCAGCAACAAATAAGTTCATACACCACTATGCTAATAGTAAAGCAACATAGCAAAATGCCAAAATACACCGCCATATCAATCTTTCAGCTCAAAAATAATAATGTCAACATTTAACAATCAGCCATCACTGATCAAATATCATCAAAAGTCATCAAACATATCATCCTCCTCCTGCTGTAGCAAATTAGAAGCATAAACAGTTTAGCAATGGAAGCAAGAAGTTTTCTTTTTCATTCACAAATGCACAAATGACATTTTTTACCTTTTTGGCCTTTTTAGTGGTCTATTCTAGGGTTGGAGGGTCTAATTGACTAAAATAGACAAAAAAAGCTCAAATAAAAAATTTTAAAAAGAAAAAAACCATCTTTTGGCCAAATTCGGCCTAGGTCCTGCCACGGAATTCCAAATTCGTCGTAGAAATGGCAAAAGTCTGCCCAGGTTCTTCTGACAGAATTTGGGCAGACTTTGTAGTTGGTAGGTTTGCAGCAAACTTTTGGCCGGCCCGCATCCAGACCAAACTTTTGGCCGGACCAGATCATACTTTTGGGCTGCCATGGCAGAATTTGGCAACATAGTTTCAAACTAGAACATGCCAGTCCGTTTATGATAGTTCTAGGATAGGGGGACAATAGGGGGACGTCCTCTAACAGCCTACCGTCCTTGAAACGGCTTTAGTGATGGGGACATGAGGTTTAGGGGTGGGGATGCATCCCCATGTAACCCTCAACTAATTGGATATTTTTTGTAATCCTTTACAAGAGTTAGTGAGAGGGGAGCCCTTTCAGATTGAATTCACTCATAGAAATCTGTTCAATAATGTCTCTAGCCATCTTCCTATATGCAACTGCAGCGGATGTGCTTTCTTATTTATTGAGATGATCAAATGCAAGGGGAAACTAGATCTATCTCTTTAATAGAAGGTGATCAATTTTTGACATTCATTTTGCTTTGAAACATGAATTGATTCAATATTTTGTGTGACATCTTTTGAGAAGATATGGTGTTGTTCAAAAAAGAAAATGGAGGCATTCCTAATTGGACAGGTTAACCCAAAATTGAAGTTCATAAAATAAAGGGAAATGATTTTCTAATTGGGTATTCCTTTCAATACAAACTAATCAATTGCTAATCAGTGAAAAAAGAAAATGGCTAGACTTGGAAAACAATTCAAGCCCAGAATAACCATGATTTCCATCTTGTAAGGATATGGACTTATTTTTCCCATTGCCCATAGTTACCAATGATTTGTTTACGAGGCCAAAAAAACAAATGTTCAAAATTTCCAAAGTAATTTTGGTAGAGTTTATATAAGATTTGAATAATTTGGACTGAAGACTGAATTGGACAAATCCAATGAGTCCAAAAAATCCAGATGTAAATGTATTTGAACTAGGTCCATCTGGAGAGATGTTATGTTTTTCCCTATACTCCCCAAAGTTTTCAGGACGGAGACAATAGGGGATGGCAGGACGTGTTTCCAATACATGTGAACTTTTTGGCCTTTTTTATAGCAGATAACTAAAAAACAAATTAAAATAATAAAAGGAAATTTCAAATATTCATATGATAACATTGATATAGCATTCTTCATAGAGATTATAGAATCTTTCTGAACATGGATGATTGAATATAAATTATTATGTTCTTTATATATGATGTATACATATGAGTGTGAGTTAATAAAGACACAATATACTCAAGTGAGCGGCTTGGTATTAAAGTTTTCCTAAAGGCTTCAAGGCTGCATGTTTTGTTGTCAAAGTCATTAACAAAGAGGAACGGTTTCTAGTATGACCTTAGATGGAATTGTCTATGAGTTGTCTATGCAAATACATTTTGCACTATGAAAATGGCATCTCCTGCCAAGTATGACTAACCCGTATTCAACAATCTAATGACTATGGAATACCAATTTTGTCTATTGCATTCCTGGTATACTAAACAAGTTGTCCATATATGAAACAAAATAATCCTTGATTGTGAAGAAGTAGAGATTTGCAATAGGGGATATGTATTTTGTAGATTTTGTGATTATGATTCATCATTGGTCTAGTACTTGGTTAGAAGATGGAGGTTTGGGGGTAATGCCCCCAACAGAGTTGAGGGGCAACGCTCCTCACAAGGGTCTAGGGGCAACGCCCCCAATGGGGTTGAGGGACAGCACACCTCATGGGGTCTCGAGGGAGTGCCCTGGGTGTGTTCCCTATTGCAATACAGGGGAGTTGAGAGGTGGAGCCCCCGCCACCAAGCCCAAATTAACACATTCGAAACCACATTGAACTTCATGGAAAACACCATTAAATATACATATACATATATATAGTATATATATCTCGACAGACATTTCACAAACCAAACAAGCACTGAAAGGTTGTGAGTTTTTCTAAACATATGTGAAATTGTCCTTAGGTAAGCTAGGAGACAACTAGCTGTCCTTGCGGAAAATGGGGGACACCTAGATGTCCCTTGGCCATCCTAGTGATGGCCATCTGTCTTCTAACATACCATACAATTTTTCAAGTCCTCCAGACATTTCCTAAATTTGGCACAAAAAGGGGATTAGGAGGATGTTTCCTAGGCGTCCACGCATCCCCAAAACATCCCCTATAGGAGAGACGGGTAAAAATGTTGGGCACGAATCCCAAGGAGGACTAGATTTTCCCTTTCATATGCCATAAAAGATACTTAATAATTGTTGAGAAAATTTATGTCATATGCCCCACCTCCTACCTACTATTTTCTTCTATCATCTCTCCTATCTTATACTTCTTTTTGTAACGCTTCTCTATTAGTTCTTTCCTATTGATCCATTGTATCCCATATCTCATGATTCTTCTTTGCTTTTATCTCACACATACAAGGTAACATATGATTATCATATTCTGTTTTGCAAACAAGTAGCTTGAAGTTGATTTCCCAAATATTAGAATCTCAATAGGTACTTCAAATGAAGAAAGATAGAATAGAAGCGTACAATGAACATTTCCAATAGCATTAAAGAATAAATTCTAAAGTCATATTGCTCTTTCCTATTTCAGTTCTCTAATATGATTATCCTTGATTAGAAACATTCAAGGATGGGAACTATGAGATAAAAGGTGAAAAGGTAAAGGTAAAATTTTAGATCATGACCAGGCTAGATTCAGATTTGCAAAATGAAGCTTTCATTTCAAAAACATTTATTTTCCCATTTCCCTTATATGTTGTGCAAATTTTGTGAACCTTAGTTTAAACCTCATGGTCAAGATCAAAAGTAAATGAAACCTTCTCGATCCACTTGTACCTAGAGTATTTGATACCCTCAGCAAATTTTAATATAAAATATTTATCACTTTTTTATCACCAAGAGCCCATGATTGTGAGTTAAGAATATGCACTGAGTAAATATTATTATTCACCTACTTTTGATCACCTAGTTCTCATGAGGGCAAGAAGAGAGCATATAATGGATAAATAATCATTTTATATATATATTATTTCAATAACAACAATGCCTAAAAAGATTTAACAATGGATTGTAAAAGCAATTTGGATAAATAATCATTATATATATATTATTTCAATAACAACAATGCCTAAAAAGATTTAACAATGGATTGTAAAAGCAATATGGATATGCTAAAGCTTCAAAAACAAACAGACAAATATATAAAAATTTAAAATGTTATTTTAATGGTTACCAAATACATGCTTCCACAATATGCTAAATCTTTAGAAATACAAAACTCTAAGTCATGCGACAAAAACACTCAGAGCCATCAGACAAAGGAAAGTGCATGAAATAAAAGTGTTGGAAGGTTTTGAAGTTAGTTGATATTAGTTTAGATTTTCTAAAATTGAGATTCCATTGGACAAGTATTCTGGATTCAATTTCCATACTTCGAGATTGAAAATTCAAATGCAATTGATGAATATGAATTTATGGGGAATAATAAGTGGAAAGGAAAATACGCCTACAAAACTTGAGCTAGTGATTTTCTTAAAGGAAAACTCAAAGACCAATCTGATGAGAAATTTTGCTTGCATTGAGGATGAGGATTCACCAAATCTTGAACTTTTTATTAACGACTCTTCTATTAGAATGTTTTAGATTCTTTTACTATTTTAGTATCTTTTGCTATTTTTAGCTAATTCTATAGAATCTTTTATTAATGGTCATTTAGTATTTTATTTATTATTTCATTTTCTATTTAGAGAAGACTTTAGCTTCATTTTGAAGCTCTTGTAAATTGCTATATGTACCCGTTGAATCTGTTAATTCAATCAAGCAATTTTCAAGTTTCATGGTATCAGAGCAAATTTTCTGGGTGATTTTTTTTTCTATAATTCGCATGAGAAATAAAACAAAAATTTGTGGGCATTTTTTTTGGTAGTGGAAAAATCAAGGGTTTTTTTCATCTGGGCGTGTGTTTTTTAGCCCCACCTTGAAATTGTTTGTACCCGTGATTTCTTTCTGCAATTTTTGTGGCGTTTGCATGCTGCCCTAGACACAAATCTATTCCCAAATTTTCGGCCGCACTCGCTCTTTTTAGTTGTCATGGTCAAAAAAATTTCGGGCTCGTGTGGGTGTTTGACGCAATTTTATTGCCTTTTTTTCTATTCACATTTTTTTAGACACATCTGTGCTCGTGCATGACAAATTTTTATCACAATTTTTGTGTGCCTGTGCCTACTATTTTTGTTCAAAATGCGTGTTCATACGTAATTTTCTAGTTATGTTTTTTCTCTCCACATTTTGTGGCCCATGCGTTCAAGAAGCCCGCTTTTTTATTTTTATAAGTCTGTAGCTGCATTTTTTACTCAAGGGTTTTTGCAATTTGTGGCACTGTTTTAGATTTTTAGCTGCGAATTCTAAATATTTTTTCTGCTCGAACAAGCTGTATTTTTGGATGCTTCTTCAAACTCGACTATGGTTCGATAGTCAGCTTCAAATAAAGGGTTTTTGTGCCTTCACAGGGTTGATCAACAACATCAGTATTCGTGATGGCGTCTTCGACCAACATTATGTTGGAGGGCCATCAGAGGTTCAACGGCCACAACTACAACACTTGGAAGCAGCGCATGATGACAATATTTGAATATCGCTGCCTTGACAAGATTGTTCTGGGTACGAAAACATGTCCTACACAAGCTGGATCAGATCAGGACAAATTTGATGAGCATAACTGGGAAGTCGTGATGCGTATCAAACTTTCTGTTACAGATGATCAACTCCCTCAAGTATCTCCTGCCAAAAGAGTTGAAGAGACCTAGGAACTCTTGAAGGATCTTCATGAGATGTCTGACAAGAACCAAACTTTCTTTCTGAAGAATATGTTGTTTTCTATCATGATGGATGAGAAGATGTCTCTCCAGGCACATCTTATGAAGATCAAGGACATTCGTAACTACCTAGAGGATATTGGCCGCAAGATGGAGAAAGAAGATACGGTAGTGATTACGTTGAAAAGCCTTCCCATATCCTACGAGCATTTCATTGAGACGCGCAATATCACTTGTACTACTGTTGATCTAAAGTTTCCTGATCTCTGCAACAAGCTTTTGCAGCAGGATAGATGGAAGCAATGCTAGTTCGTCCTCCACTGAATAGGTGGCCTTCACAGCCAAAGCCTCGAACAAGAATGTAATGTTCCATTTCTTGAATAAGATTTAATAATAAATAATAAAAAATAAATTAATCAATGAATAAATAATAATAAATTATATAATATAATTTTTGTATATTATAATGAAGAGTATAATATATCATAATATAATATTATATAGTAATATTATAATACAATAAAATCTATTATTAAACATAATATATCAATATAATAATCTAATATATTTTTAATAAAATAAATAATAAATACAATATTAAAATAATAATTAAACAAAGAGTTTGACCTCTACAAGGCATAAGTCGTGACTCATATAAGAAGGGAACTCTTCGTTCAAGAAGGAAAAATATAAAGTGGGATTTGTAGTGATCACGTAGAAAAAGGAATGGCGGGGAGGGGGGGAGCTAATAACAAGGGAGAAACAAGAAATTTAGTCGAAAGGGAAGATGGACGTCATTTACCAAGCATCTGGTACCACAATACATACGACATCTTGATAACCAGGGTAAAATTGGACATATCTAGTGGGCAATCGTTATTTCCAATAGCAACAATAATTCATAAACACTATATACCACTCCATGTCAACAATCATCTATAGTTCAATATCGGCCCTTGCAATCAAGAAGTAACCATTTAGAGGTAACTGAGAATTTCGCATATGCAGATGCAATTTTCATAGATTGAATGCCAAAACCTTGTACGGCAATAAGCATTGACCAAGAAGATTCATATTTGCACATCCACATTTGTGCACCCTAGTCTGCATGCCACGACTCATATTTTCATTGAAGTTGAGTTACAGGGAGACCGATCCTCTATTTTTGGCGACTTCCATTATCAACATCATCTTGGAGCAGGATAGTTTGTCAAACTATCTATCACTCTGTTGTCACTAAGGGTATCTCTTCATGACTTCCAGCGACTACTACCTTTGATAAAGGATATGGCACTTGAGAATACTCTCGAACTGTACATTTGAGTTTTGTGAATTGGGATTGTTGGAATTGATTCAGAGGTTTGAGGGGCTCTCGCATTGATCTTAATATCCGTGGCGTCTGCAAGTTCATCAAAACAAGCCATCAACTAGAAGCATCTAAATCAGTCAACACTTTGCTTGGCGCCTTCCAACGCAAAGCATGCCTCCAGTTGGTCAAAGGGTACTATTTGATTAAGGGACATTACATATTTCCTTCTATGTGAGATATCTTTCTCATCATAATATATAAAGACATTCCCAAACCATTTAATAGGCATGTATCAAATATAATTTATATATATACTGCATACTGATTTGATGAGATAAGGAAAGAAAGACTCACATCATCGAATGAAATGGGAGATTATAAGGTATATTTGGTACTCATCACAAAGAATGAAACCAAAAGGGGACGAAAGCATATTTAACTATAGAAAACATTGTGGTAGGGAATGCTACAAATTGCTATCTCCAATTGCAATCAAGTCCCTAATTGGGAGCTTTAGAGCAAATTGAGTAAGGTCCCAGTGGGGACATTACAGTGGTATCAGAGCATGATCCTGTCATCATACAGGGTAAAAGATGCAACAGAATCATTCTAATCAACAAGAAGGCTACAACATTCCACACACGGGACAGCATCAAGAAATAACCAAGTAAAATCAATACAGATAATCTCATCATAATGTAAGTTATGATGGATAACCAATAAGGAATAGGTTTCAGGGAAGGAAGAATTGTATATAGAGACAGCTAAAGATGTGATAGGAACTAAGCCATGCTGTCAAACTCTTAAAACTAACACTTGTTCACATTTCAGATTGCATAGCTAACATAACTGGAAAGTAATATCAATGAAGCTACCAATACTTTTTCAGAAAAAAATATTAAAACAAGGGTAAGAGGAGTGGATATTTAATATATGGTGTACATTGCAAAATAAAAGGCAGTAACTAAAACATGGAACTACAAGTCCTTCCCGGAAGGTAAGGTTGAAAACAACAATATCACAAGCAGTTACTACAGCTTATGCTATAAAGCTTTTCTGAAATTATAAGCATGTACATATACATACGAGTTGTCCCTTGCCAAGTATTCTTCAGATTCACTGGGATTAAAATGCAAGAAGAAAACTAGAATATCACAATGCAACAGACCAAATCTGAATATGAAAAAGATTTGAGAAATTGCTATCAACTCAAGTTCATGTATTGGTTATACACAAATCGGTAAATAGTTAAGGTAACCTATGCAAAGGAAGAGTTCATAAGCAGATTTGAAGGAATTCTGAATTCCTTGTAGCAGACTTGTGGTCAGACCTATAAAAGTTTCAAGGGAGGCTGTGTAGACGAAAAGGAAGATTCTATCAAACCAGATCAGCAAGGACATTCTTAGTGAATGCCAAGACTAAAGGACATTCTTAGTGAGTGTCAAACTAGATCGTGACATTCTTAGTGAGTGCCAAGAATCAAGGACATTCTTAGTGAGTGCCAAGGATCAAGGACATTCTTGGTGAGTGTCGAAACTTGATTATGACATTCTTGGTGAGTGTTGAGGCTTGGTCAAGGACATTATTGGTGAATGTTAAGAATCCTAGAAAGGAACTAAGGTAGAGAACACATCTCTGAAGGCCTGGGAAGAGATAAAGTCTCTCCCAAAGATTATGAGAATGGATACACCAAAGTACCTGGTATCCATAAGGCCTGGGAAGAGATAAAATCTCTCCCAAGGATTATAAGGATGGATATACCAAGGTATTGGATATCCATAAAGCCTTAGGGAAAGATAAGGCGTAATGAGATGATGAAATAGCTCGAGGACTGTTCTAGGATGACCATAAAGGCAACTAAAGCCCTAGGAGGTCCTCCCAAGAGAGCTAAGAACCTGATTACGGTCTCTCCCCAAGGATTAGGAGGAAAGTGAGAATGGGTAAGTAGTCATGACCAACCAAGTGGAGCTAGAGAGTTGCGCACAGTAACTTTTCTACGACTTGGTGTAGAAATGGCTCAAGATGAGGTCCCCCTTTCCCCTTACCTTTATTATGTGAAAGAATCTAGACACCCTCATATTTCTTTTATGTTTGTATATATATATTTTATATGGAAATGTTCTAACTCATGTGAAGGTTCACTCATCAAAGAGCAGAGTATCACTTAACAGAGAAGTGCGACAATAAATCAAGATAAGTCCTACCTTTTGAATTATTCTTAGGGTTTTAAAGTAAATATTATGATGAAATGTCTTCAGATTTGATAAGTTTATATTTATAATAAATTATAGTTCTCACCTCAAGTGGAAATTGTCATTTCAGGGTTATTGAACTCAAAGTTGTAAAGGCAAGATGATATCAGAGTTAAGCAGCAAAAGCCACTCACAATGAATTGGTGATTGCTTTGGGGAAAAGCAATTTTGGGGAAGGGCGGACTGTAATGTTCCATTTCTAGAATAGGATTTAACAATAAATAAATAAAAAAAATTAATGAATGATAATAAATTATAATATAATTTATTATTAAATTAACTATATATAATGAAGAGTATAATATATCATAATATAATAGTGTATATTAATATTATAATACAATATAATCTATTATTAAATATAATAATCTAATATATTAATAATAAACTAAATAATAAATACAATATTAAAACAATAAAATAAAGATTAAACAAAGAGTTTGACCTCCATGAGGTAGAAGATGTGACTCATAAGTAGGGAACACTTCGTTCAAGAAAGAAAAATATAAAATGGGATTTGTAGTGATCGCATAGAAAAAGGAAGGGGGGGGGACTAATAACACAGGAGAAACAAGATATTTAGTCGAAAGGGAGGATGGACGTCATTTACCAAGCATTTGGTATCAAAATACATACATCTTGATAACCAAGGAAAAATAGGACATATCTAGTGAGCAATTGCTATTTCCAATAGCAATGATAATTCATAAACACTATATACCGCTCCACGTCGGCAATCATCCATTGCTTGATATCGGTCCTTGCAATCAAGAAGTAACCATTTATAAGTAACTCAGGATTTCGCATATGCAGATGCAATTTTCATAGATTGAATGCCAAAACCTCTGTTTGGCAACAAGTGTTGACCAAGAAGATTCATATTCGCACATCCACATCTATGCACCCTAGTTTGCATGCCACAACTCATATTTTCATTGAAGTTGAGTCATGGGGGATTGATCCTCTATTTTTGGCGACTTCCATTATCAGCAACATCGTCTTGGAGCAGGATCGTTTGTCAAACTATCTATAACTCTGTTGTCACTAAGGGTATCTCTCCATGCCTTCCAGCAACCACTACCTTTGATTAAGGATATAGCACTTGAAAATACTCTCAAATTGTACGTTGTGAGTTTTGTGAATTGGGATTGTTGGAATCAATTCAGAGGTTTGAGGGGCTCTAACATTGATCTTAATATTTGTGGCATCTGCAAGTTCATCAAAACAAGCCATCAACTAGAAGCATCTAAATCAGCCACCACTTTGCTTAGCGCCTTCCAACGCCAAGCATGCCTGCAGCTGGTCAACGGGTATTGTTTGATTAAGGCACATTACATATTTCCTTCTATGTGACTTGTCAGTCTCATCATAATATATAAAGACATTCCCAAACCATTTAATAGGCAAGCATCAAATTATAGAATATTATATTTATATATATACTAGGTACTGATCTGATGAGAGAAAAGAAAAGAAAGACTAGCATCATCGAATGGAATAGGAGATAAGGTATATTTGGTACTCATCACAAAGAATGAAACCAAAATGGGAATGCTACAAATTGCCATCTCCAAGTGCAATCAAATCCCTAATTGGTAGCTTTAGAACAAATTGAGTAAGGTCCCAATGGGGACATTACAAAGAACAAAGGTAAATCTCAATCCTCCTAGGAAAAAGCACCAAGTATACCTCCGACATCTTCAAACAAGAAGAGTGTTCAGTGCAATTATTGTCACAAGTTTGGTCACATGAAGATAGATTGAAAGAAACGGTTAGTAGTGGCGCTATCTACACAGGCAGGGTCTTAGCATAAGGCCCAAGCTCCTATGCATTTTTATCACAAGGAGTTTGCCTCCTATGCAGTCATGGCCACATGCCCATCCGCTCATGAGAAATCATCTCCTTGGTAGATTGACTTTGATGCCTCTCCCCATTTCACACATCAACGGGACACATCAACGGGATTGGTTTATTGAGTTCACCCCTTTCACAGATTCAGTGATCTTTGGAGGAGGTGACAAGTATACAATTGTTGGAAAGGGCAACATTTAGATTTCACTTGGTGCAAGAAATTTGATCTTTCTCAATGTATACTTTGTCCCAAGTATGAAGCTAAATTTGTTGTTAGTTAGTCAGAGTATGGTTCATTCTCAAGAGTTGGATGTTATCTTCAGTTCTCACAAGTGCAACCCTTATTGATGTAGTTGTATAAAATGGAAAATACAAGAGAGCTTAAACCAGTGAAACCCGGAGACTCGCACCCCCACCAAAACCTAGAAGTACCTGTACCCGGGACGTCCTTGCACCGGATACTTGGAGTACCCGAGTACCCCCACCTCCACCATTCTGCAACCACGGTGCCGTCAGGATGGTTACTTGAATTTCTATTTGAATTTTGATTTTTGAATGTTACTATTGGGTAAGTACTATGTTACTATGTTCAATGGTTTTGGTTCATGTCGCAATTTTGCTATGTTCAAGTATTTCAATTTGGTATGTTATACTGAAACATCATTTCATAACCTAGCATTTCAAGTTCTATATGTATATATACAACACCCCCGCATCCCCCGTCGTCCCGAAATTGAGGCCCTTTGTCCCCCCATCCCGGAAACTCGTCCTGGCGTTCCGACGTACCCCAGTGTCGGCGTTACACTAGCTTAGATCATAAATAACACACAAAGACAAACCCCTTATTGTATGTGACTTTTCAAGTTTATAATAAATGACTTATTAATAAAATTGAAGATGTGATCCATCAAAACTTTCATGCTTCAGGTAATCAATCTGATATTTGATTGAAGATTGCAAGAATAGCCAAGCATGTGCCCATGATATATTAGATAACACTATGTTCTTCATCACTGATAAATAAATTATCCATCTAAATAACGCCACATACATAAATACAAAATCGGTTATTTCCTTTGATCATCATCATCTTAATAGCCATGAAACAATCAACCATAAGACTGTGATGCCCTGAGAAACAAATAGCCAATCTAAATTGCTGATAAATATAACTAACAAAATGGATGAACAAAGAATTAGAAAATATGATTCAATAAAAGGCCATACCGATCTTAGTGTAATCTTAAGGCTGATTGGTGATGCCTTCGTTATTGACTGAATGCTCACCTTCAGCCACTGATCACCCACATATTTGCTTTCAAGCTCCTGTTATGGTTAAAAAATAGAACACAAAACAAGTAGTATAAAGTGAAAATCACTTTCCATATTATTTACCATTTACATACATTATAGACATCGTAGCATGTTAACAACAAAATCAAACAACATGCAACTGTTTGTATGAAACTTAAAGAAAATAGAAGAAACATAACTTAATCTCTACTTTTAGAAGAGAAATTCCCTTGAATGTTTGGAGAGCCACTGAGAGGATACTATTTACATTAATCACACATTATTACACCTTAGGCATATTCATCTTGCTTTGGTTGACATTAACGATATAATACATCTAAATATTCTTTAGGTAATTCTAGGATTAGTTTGTTTTATTTCCTGATTTCAGGAGACTGAGTTCTTCCCTTATTTCCTCTTGTATTCTACATGAGAAAAAAATTAATTGCAGTTATGCAAGCATGGTTTGTAGACTCAAGTTTGTGAATAAGATGTGCTTTGTTCATTCATGCTTCCATGTGATAAAGTCTTTATCTATTCACTAAATAGTCTGCTTCAATTCTATTTAAGCTCCTTAAATTTAGATTTAATTGAGCATAGCATTACATTTTATAGTGTATCAAAGCATCTTTGCAGCCATCCTGCAAGAACTTTGAACCTATACTCATCCGAGACATACAGCCTATAATTTTCTAGGTATACATTACCGGGGATGTCTAGGGGACACTCCTGAGACGTTTCCTAGCAGTCCCCAATTGCAAAAAAAAAAGTGGAAACATCTGAGACATAGAGAAGGGAAGGGGATGAGTAGGGGACGACCAGCCGTCCCCAAAACAATTGGGTATGTCTCAAACATTCCCCAACCGTCCTCAAGACAGCTGTTCATCCCCTACAACTTGAGCATGTTTCTTTAAAAGGCCAAAGGTTAAAAGCTACATTACCACATTCGTTCAGCACACCCTAAATTCAAAAGTCGATTCGGTCGGAAGTCGGATGCGGTTCACATTCGCTTGATATTCGCCATTCATTAATGATTGTGGGACTTTGAATGCCATTCATTAAATCACATATGCTTTCGATTTTGTCTGATATAGGCTTTTCTATTCATGGTGTCGTGAACGTCAACTGCATAATAATCTTGCTTGTGTGTACGTATCTTGGATATGCTGACATGGATGTATTCTCCAATATACTGTTCGTATATATTAGTTTATACTGCTGTTTGTATGTATTAGTTTACGTTGTGGACGTGCAACGCTTCCAGGTATGTAGACTTTTGTGTTTGCTTGACTCACGTAAACAATCAAGTCACTGTTCTTTCATGCTTAGCCGCTGCTTATTTACTGAATAACATTTGGTTGACATTATTATTTTTAAATTTTGAACCGAAACATTGATATGGTGGTGTATTTTGGCATTTTGTTATGTCATTTGGACTAAAACGTTAATATATGTGGTGGTGTATTTTGCTATGTTGCTTTAATATTAGCATAGTGGTGTATGAACTTATTTGCTGCTGCACACACACACACACACACACATATATATATATTTTTATTTTTTTTAAATATATATTCTTGTACGAACGAACTCAAAAAAAATTTGGACGAATTTCGAACCCGCATCCGTACCGGAATCCGAACCAGCAACTTAGGTTAAAAGTAAAAAAAAAAATTGTTGTTTGTAGGCCCTCACACCCTTCTTAGCCCAACCATAAAAAAAGAAAGGTCCCATATCTAATATTTTTTCATTTCTGTATGCATAAAAAATCGCAGTGAAGTTGGATAATCAAACCACTTGGTAATGGAAAATGATGCCTGCCCTGCCTTACAAATATACTACATGATAACAAAGGAACTTATGTAGTATTTTACAAACCTCCAATGATTTGGAATGTCTCTATTATGAAGTCAATTTATTGTGGACATATAAGCATGAGTATTATCAATTTTTACTGCTCATAAGTGGACGATAAAAACTACAATACCAATGTTATCACAGAAATGTTTACATTTGGTCGCTAAGGCAGTATTGAAAAAGTATGAATGACAATGTTAAAATTGTGCCAATGCCCTGCATTGGATCCATCCTCCATATCCATAATTTCCTGCCTTTCAATGGATTCGTATATTCAGGAAAGAACTATTGCTGCTCCTGCACTAACCCCAAGGGTCCCTTGTCTTTGTCTGACCATTAAATATATATTGATGTTCTCTAGTCATATCGTGTCTTGTTTTTAACTGTCATCTTTTCTTCACTTTAAGTACTGTTTAAACAGTTTTCTAAAACTATGTCTAGGAAAAATTATTATGCTATATTTCAGGTCATTTTCATGTTGCCCCAAGTATTTATGTAATATCCTCATGCCTAGCTCCTTGTTAGTCCTATCCTGAGAAGATTTGTTAATTTTCCCTTTTAAAATATATATTTCACCTTATTTGAAAAATTACATAACCATCTTTAAAGAATTACATAGTTTAGTCTTAAACTATGAACTAAGTGAAAACTAAATATGGCAACACAGACATCATTTTCCATTACATGTTTATCTACAATTTTGTTATGCATAAAAAGATTCCTTGATTATTGTTATCAATTTTATCATATAAATATTTGAAATTTCTCTATATTTAAAAAAAATCTATTTTTTATACAGCTGTCCCTTTTGTCATCCCTCTCATCCCTAAAAATGGCCTAAAAAAGGGTCCCCGAAACACATGCCCCTTCCTGAAAACTTGGTGAAACATAGCTTTGAACCATAATCCCAAATGGAGACAAGGTAAACTCTATTTTCTTTTGTAAAATAAAGCTATTTTTTTCTGGGGTTTATAGTCGCCATTAAGTTGTCATAAAATAAACTATTGCTCGAGGCCTCTGGTAAATAAATGGAAAGTGCCATTGAGTTTGGAAGACCCAAAACCTTAGGAATATCTTTCAATTCATGACCAACTTAACCCAAAGCCCCAATATATTGTGCAAGTAGAAGTTGCAACACAGAAAATGAGGCAAAAGTTATTTTATCAAAAGAAAAAAGAAGTTAAGTGCTTGCACATACAAGTGTTCACATGTGCACCACATCATGTGACATCATTAGTTGACATGGAACATACAAAAATGCCACTTCAGAGACAAGAAGACTAGTTGTTAACTTCTTTGTTACTATTAACAATGTCAAGCAAAACATCAAGTGCAGCCTCGGAACTAAGCACAAGGTTCCTCCCTCTTGTCTGGACTAAGAGATTACAAAATGTTCGGGTCTTTTTTAATGCCTAGCTCGTTATGTTTGCTCCCCTCTAGGTTACAGGAACAAAATTAAATGGACCCCCAACGACCCTGGATGGCTTAAACTCAATTATGATGATTCCTTTTTTGGGGAACCCGGGTTAGGCAGGTGGGGGTGGGCTTATCAGAGATGCACAAGGCAATTTAAAGTTGGCTTACGCGGTCAATTTTGGGGTCCAAACGACTCATATGGTTGAGGTCGTTGCGGCTTGTTATGGTATCGAGTTGGCCTTTCAACATGGATTATGCAATCTTATCATTGAGGGCGACTGGTAGGGTGCACAGAGCGTCTCTGAGACTTCCTAGAAGAGGAAGAAGAAGAGGAAAGTCGCTACTAAAGATAACTCCCTCGGGGTCTCACAGATCTAGAATGACTGGAAGGAGGGGTACCATGTGCTAACGCTTGGTGCCATGCGCTAACTGAAGCCCAGAGAAAAAGGAGGTGATAAGCTGACAAGACTGTGAGCCAGCCGGGTGCAAATGCTGCAGCGAATGGTCTTTAAGTCTAATGGCTTCCTAAAGATAGAGGGCCAGGCATCTCTGATCTGTGAACTTGAAAAAATGGAGAGACTAGACCCCTCTAAATAGGCAGTAGAACCTCCCTCTTATCTCATAGTATATAGGACACCGGAATATGAAGTGGCCCTCTGTCTCAGCCTCTCCGATACTACATAAGCGGCAAATCTTATTCTCTCTGTCTAGCTGATGATCTATCTCAATACGGAGAGAACTAAGGGGGATCCAGAGGGAATGTGACCAGTGGTGAGATAAGTAAGACAGACAAATAATGAGTTCGTCATGCAGCTCCAAGAAGTGCTCGGTATAAAACGCAAACTTAGGGCGAAGGCCCCCGTGGGGGTTAACCGAAGTAGTGTGGATGAACAACCTATAAATGTTTGTTCTGATACACTTTTTCAACTCCTATGTAGACGGAAGGAGGTGGTGAGGGGCATCAAGAGAGTACTGAAAGGGGGGGAGACGATCTATCTCAATCCCAATAGACCCAAGAAGGACCAAAGCACCAACCAACCAACCACGGGCCGAACCCGAAGAAACAGAGGCAGCAATAGACTCAGAAAAGAAATAAGCGAGGTAGGGGTACTTGCAGCACCCCTTACGGGAATTGACAAATCCACAAATGCGATGCAAGAACCAAATAAGATCAAAAATAGCCAAAAGCCTGAAGAGGTGAGCCCCAAACTCCACAAGATTAATATTGTGAGGGATGACCTGCTTGCACCTGATAATGCGTCGGAGAAGAAGAATCTGGACCCGCTCCACGGAAGCCCAATCAGACTCCTATAAGGAAGGTCTCCAAACCACAAACCCATAAAGAACAGTAGGTTTAATCAGAGAATCCATGAGGGTCAACTTGGACGTGGTGTCCTAGAAATGGTGTCAGAAACAGTGTCTCTCAAGGATGGCGAGGAAACAAAACCCCTTGTTGATGCGAGGCTAGATGGCTGGAGGAGTAGGCAACCATCCCCATCCTGAGAGTGCTCCTAAAGAAACCCCTCAAGCTCGTCAATATAAATCCCGAATAGAGTAGGGGACAAGGGGCAATCCTGTTTAACACCAATGGTGCTCCTAATGAAATAAAAGAATCCCCTGAGGGTTCTAAGACGACCCTGAACTCTCTCATAAAGTCTCATGATACCTATGACGAGAGTCTACTATATACCAATGTCGTGAAGCCTCTGAAACAGGGTCAACCAGGGAACCGAGTTAAAAACCTTGCGAAAATCCACAAAGCAACAATAAACCTTCGAGGAGCGATGTCGAGGCTCCTCAATAATGGCCCAAAGACTCAAAATGTGGTCTATGGTTTGATAATCAGGTTTGAAACCTGCCTGCCCTCTAGCGTCGATGCCCCGTTGGTCCAACTCCCTGGAAAGAATACAGTGTAAGACTGTGGCATACAATTTGGAGAAAGTGTGGCCCATGATGATGGTCTTGTAGTTGTTGGGGTTTGAAGCCAGGCCTGATTTGTGAATCGGGTGAAAAATATGGTGTGACCAAGATTGGGGAAACCTAGTGTGGACTACATGGTTGAAGATGTCGAATAAGTAAGAGCCCAAGGCAGTGAGGCCATGCTTGAAGAACTGCACGTAAAACCCCTCCTCATAGACTGCTCTATTGCTATTGAGAGTGCTTACATCCTCCCTGATGTTTGTGGGGATGAAAAGATGGCAAGAAGTGGGACGAGGCAGGAAGTGGGAAGTGGCGGGGGAAAAAGGTGCGCCAAAAGGATTTTGGGGAGTGGATAAGAGAGGTATGGAGGGCTTTCCTATGTTGGGAGATGTAAAGGTGCTTCTTGCGACAGAGGAGGTGGCGCTAAGAAGTTTTCGGCCTAGCGTAGGGGGGGTGGTGATGGATGAAAGCATCGTGCAAGACACGATGGTGAGCTTTACAGGCCTCATCGTACCATTTGTTCATAGGACAAGTGTTCTTAGGCCTGCAAGGAGAGAATGGCAAGGTGATGGAATGAGGAAATGACAAAAGGGCAGTTTCCCAAATAGAGAGAGAAAGGAAGTCAAACTTTGCATGGCGCACTCAAGAGGGAAAAACTGCGGATTGAGGGGGAGAAGTTGGGTGAAAAGATCATGGCCACCGTCCTCGAAATGGAACAAGGTACAGGTGGGAAGGGTCAGGGGGCAAGCGAGGGGGAGGAGAGGATAGAGTGGATGGAGAGACAAAGGAGAGCATGATTGGCAAAGGGGGATGGGAGTAACAAAAAAGTGACAAATGGATGGGATGAACTCCTGGCTGGAAAGAACATAATCAACCACACTTGCACCACCGCAATGAGGCTTGCACGTAAAGAAACCGGAATCTGGGAAGCAAGATAAGCCATTAGGACCAACAAAACATAGGACTCGTAGAGCTAGATGAGATGTCGGCCATACTTCATGAAAGGTCTTGAGGCATCGTCCGAGGATCTCCAAAGCCCCAAAGTGGTCGGATACATGTCCTCAATCCCCCTAGTGTTCGTCTTCGAATGTGAAGAGGGGTCTGAGGTACTTGTGTCTGTACATTGAAGTCACCAAGAATGACAATGTCCCCAACAACAGAGAACTGAGAGATGCTATCGTACAGGTCAAAGAACGGGTCACCATAAGGACCATTATGGGACACATAAGCAGAAGAAGCCGAAGGTAAGTAACAAACTCCAATAAAGATGTCTCTAAGGCGGGGGGCAACAGTAGACCCAAACCCACAAGAACCTAGCCAAATCATCAGAGAAGAAAACTGAAGTTTGACCACGAAACCGGTCACTAACAAGATAGGCAACTCCTCCGGACCCACGAACACCACCAGAAGCCCTAGTCTCTTGTCTATAAACCGAGAGCCAATGAAAACCAGTGACACCAGGAAGAGGACAAGCAAGACTCTCATGAGTTTCTATTAGAAAGAGGAGATCGAAGTGTTGATAGTAGCATGGGAGGATGCACTATCCAATCATCTCAAGTGATGCATCGCATCACTTGAGACTATAACTAAATCGTGTATAATCTGAGATCCTACACAATTCAATATTATATCATTGATTTATTTTGTGTTAAATAAAAAACGAATTAGTAAGAAGACTAATCGATAATAATTCATTAGCAGTGATTAGTGATTGTTAAAGTTAATTAAAAGTCACGTCTTTTCTACAGTCAAGAGACACTATCATTGGGTATTGAAGATACTTATATGATTGAAGATGAATCATTAGATGATCATCGAATACAAGAAAAATATTCAGAGCGATAATATAAATATATTGACAGCCATTTCATATACTCAGCGATCACATACAAGGAGATACTCCAGATCCGCATCAGCAAATATATATACTAACACGACACTTCAGATTGATACAAGACACCAAAATTCATACACAGTGATTATATGCTGGGAGCGATCATTCATATGCAACGATAACATATATATATCTACAGCGATCTTATTCATAGAAGATTGACATTCAGTCAGACATATTTGTAGCATATCATCATTCTCAGTTAGAGATATTTGGAGCAGATCGGCATTCATATAAAGATCAATATATATATATATATATATATATATATATATATATCGAGTACATCATAACATATATGCAGAGGCCTGGAGATGATCGAAATCTAGATCATTTATAAACTGTGAACAATATATATTGTTAGTGCTGCAGATCTAAATTATTATTGGTCTTGAAATTGACCACATTGTACTCATTCATATTAATTCATATATGTGATATTGATTGATGGGTTGTTCACCTTCAAGTGGAAGGTTTTCCCAGGGTATTTGCTGAGTCTAAGTGTTTAATTTATCTCTTATCTACATTGCTATAATCTGATCATAAAAACAACATGGTATCAGAGCAGGTTTGAAAACGATCGTGATCAGATTTACTCCTATAGCAGCAAAATTCTTCATCTCTCATCTTCAAGGTGCAATATCAAGGCTCTAAAATGGTGTTCGGTGTCAAAGTCGAAGATAGACTTGAAGGTGCTTCAAATTTCACTTCATGGAAGGTGAGAGCTCTCATTGCACTTGAAGAAAATGATCTTCAGTTTGTGGAAGACAATTTTTCTGAACTAGATGATCAAACGGAGAAACTTCAATTCAAGAAGAATGTCGTTAAAGCAAAGAAGCTTTTGATTGACTCCGTAAAGGATCACTTAGTGCCTATCATTTCCAAAATGACAAATGCAAGGGACATGTTCAAAACCTTGGAAAGTCTATATGAGATCAATAACACAAGCAAAGCTCTTGCATTGAGACAACAACTTCATCAAGTCAAAATGGCGAAAAGAGAATCAGTCATGTCATTTTTTATGAAGATTTCAGAACTAAGGGATCAACTAAGCATGATTGGAGATCAAGTTATTAATAAAGACCTTGTCATGCTAGCTTTGAATGGCCTTCCTCAAACTTGGGGACCATTTATCCAAGGTATTAGTGCAAGGTCAAAGCTACCTAAGTTTGATCATCTCAGGACAGATTGCATTCAAGAAGAATCTAGGTTAGCTGCAAGAGGACTTATCAAAGGCACTCAAAATGAAGACACCCATGTTCTTGCCACTCAAACTATGAAGAAGAAAGGGAGCAATTGGAGAAAAGGCAACTTCAAGAGGAAGAGAGATCAAAGATCAGACTCTACAGCTAATTCTAAAAAGATGAAGAAAGATCTCTCTCACATCCAGTGCTTTAGATGTGACAAGTTTGGTCACTACGCAAGAGATTGTGTTTCAAAGCCGAAGCAACAAGTGGCAAACATTAATGAAGTCTCAAGGGAAACACAAGACAATTCAAATGGATTCCTCTTCGTATCTTCCCTATCAAGTAGTGTTCCCACTGATAGTGACACCTGGCTAATTGATAGTGGAGCTTCTCGACCCATCACAGGCTATCAAGAACATCTTACAGATTTGGTGGAAAGGGAGGCTAGCCTTCAAGTGATCATTGGAGATGATGCACGCTATTCAGTAAAAGGATTTGGTGCTACTTCACTCAACCTAGAATCTGGGATTTCTCTTCACCTAAGTAATGTCTTATTTGTGCCTTGAATCAAGAGGAATCTCATATCTATTTTAGCTTTGCAAGATGATGGTTATCAAGCAGCATTTTCAAAAGGGAGAGTTCTTGTATGGCCAAATAAGTCCAGCATCAAGACTACACGTGTGATTGGAAATCGGCATGAGAGTTTGTACAAGCTTTCTATACGTCTAGTTCAAGCTCTTCTACATAACTCTTCTAGCTCCAGCGAACTATGGCATAGAAGACTTGGGCATCTACATTACAAAGCTCTTCCATCACTAGAGAAAATGGTTAAGGGAATTCCTAAACTGACTCATGTACAAAATGGTACTTGTAAAGGGTGTGCTATGGGCAAAAATACTAAGTGTCCATTTCATAGTAGTGAAAGTAGGTCAAAAGAAATATTAGAACTTGTACATTCTGATTTATGTGGTCCAATGTAAATGGCATCCCTAAGTGGATTTGTGTATTATGTGACTTCCATAGATGATTACTCTAAGAAGACTTGGATTTATTTCTTAAGGTCTAAAGAGTCAGATGAAGTCCTATGTAGGTTTAAAGAGTTTAAGGCACAAGTAGAGAACTTGTCCCGAAAGAGAAATAAAGTTTTAAGGTCTGATAATGGAGGTGAATACACTTCTGGTAGCTTTCATGATTTTTACATTGAGGCAGGAATCAAGAGGGAATTTTATGTCCCTTACAACCCACAGCAAAATGGGGTTGCAGAAAGAAAGAACAGATCCATTATTGAAGCTACAAAAGCCATGATCCATGATCAAGACCTAAAAACTTTCTTACAGGCAGAAGCATTCAGAACTGCAGTCTATGTTCAGAATAGACGTCCTCGTTGAATATTGCAGAAAATGACTCCAGAAGAAGCCTTTTCAGGAGTTAAGCCTGATGTTACTCATTTGAGAATCGTTGATTGTCCAGTATATGTCCATGTACCTAAAGACAAAAGAACCAAGTTGGAACCTTCTGGCAAGAAAGGGATATTTGTGGGTTACAGTGAAAACTCTAAAGCCCACAAAATTTACATTCGTGGTCAGAAACAGATAGAGGTAAGTAGAGATGTTACATTTGAGGAAGGTATTGCTTTCCGGAAATCTAAAGGTTCATGCATGGAAATAGATGAAATCCAAGAGACTCCTGAAGACATGGACATTGATCACACTCTTGAGATTCAGAGGGAGTCCACAGAACATGAAGAGAATGATGATCCAATTGAGCCTTTGGATCCTACTGATGGGCCTAGAGATATTATTATGAATAAAAAGAGACCTCTTTGGGCAAGGAAAACTATGCAAGAGGCAGAACAATTTACAACTCCTAGAGGCACTTTTAGAGAAAGTAAAAGACCACATAGATTCTCTAGTTATGTTGCATTGATGTGTAATATTATTGAGACAGAACCTTCCAATGTTGAGGAAGCCTCAAATCAGGAAGTATGGAAAGATGTTGTGGATGAAGAATATCAATCCATTATTAAGAATGATGTTTCGGATATTGTACCTAGACCTAAATGGAAATCAATTGTATCTTCCAAGTGGCTATTTAAGATTAAGCACGCAGATGATGGGAGCATTGAGAAATACAAGGCTAGATTTGTAGCACGTGGTTTCTCTCAATAAGAGGGACTAGACTATGAAGAAACATTTGCTCCAGTTGCTCGATATACTTCCATCAGGACCATCACTGCCATTGCAACAGCTAAGGGATGGAAGCTACATCAAATGGATGTGAAGACAACTTTTCTCAATGGTGTCATTGAAGAAGAGGTCTACATTGAGCAACCTAAAGGCTTTGTGATTCATGAGAAAGAGTCTCATGCATGCAAATTAAAGAAAGCTTTATATGGTCTTAAACAGGCTCCTCGAGCATGGTATGAAAGAATTGATCAATACTTAATGAGTCTGGGATTCTGCAAGAATGGTGTTGATCCGAATCTTTACTTCAAGGTAGTCAATGGTGAAGCCTTAATCTTGGTTCTATATGTTGATAATTTATTTCTTACTAGGGAAGAACATCTCATCTCTAGATGCAAGGAGTTAACTTCAAAATTTGAGATGGACCTAGGACCCATGCATTTCTTTCTAGGTTTGGAAGTATGGTAGAGGCCTGATGGGGTCATCCTAAGTCAAGGAAAATACACCATTGACATCTTAAAGAGATTTGGGATGTTGGATTGCAAATCTATGTCTACAACGATGAAAACTAACTTGAAGAAGTTAAGTGAATCAGCACCTAGCTTAGACCTTGCTAATCCTACTATGTACAGTCAGTTGATTGGGTCCTTAATGTATCTAGTTAATACTAGACCAGATATTTGCTATGCAATGAGTGCACTTAGTCAGTTCATGTGTGAACCCAGACAAATACATCTAGTTGCAGCCAAGCATATCTTGAGATACTTGTGTGGCATAATTGGATATGGCTTAGAGTATTCATCCAGTGTGGACTTAGACTTGCAAAGCTATACGAATTTTGATTGGGCAGGAAGTATTACTGATCGAAAGAGCACCTCTGGTTGTTGTTTCAGTTTGGGATCTACTATGATATCCTGGTGCAGCAGGAAACAATCATGTGTTGCTCAAAGTACAACAAAGGTTGAATATGGTGCAGCCAATGTAGTAGCACGAGAAGTAGTGTGGTTCCGGAAAATTCTTGCAGGATTGTTTGAACAATCGTTGGATCCTACAGTTACTCATTGTGATAACCAGAGCTGTGTGAATCTTTCTATCAATCTCGTGTTTCATGACAAAACAAAGCATGTAGAGATCAAATATCACTATATTAGAGCTATGCTGCAAAGGAATGCTATCCAATTGAAGTACATTAGCATTGATGACCAGACGGCTGATATTCTCACCAAGCCACTTGCCCGTGAAGTTTGTGCATTTTCGAGACAAGCTTGGAGTTGTCAAGAATGAAGTCCTTGTTGAGAGGGAGTCTCAGCATCAGTGATTTCTTGAGATGTACTATAATGCATTCTTCTCTATGAGGGAGAAGTTTGAGGTGAAAGCCCTTGTTACACCCTCTGGGAGTAGCTATAGTGGATCCACCCTCTGGGGGTAGCTATGGTGGATGTCATGTGAGAGAATCCATGACTTAGCACTTGTGTTTATTCACCCTCTGGGAGTAGCTATGGTGAATGTCATGATGAGATGACGACATCACGTTGAGTGATTCCGTGATGAGCACTTGTGCTCATTTGTGTTTCTATTCATGGGAGAGCCATGATGGACCCACCCTCTGGGAGTAGCCATGGTGGAGGTCATGTGAGTGACTCCATGACTGAAATCTTGTGTTTATTCACCCTCTGGGAGTAGCCATGGTGAATTTCATAATGAGATGACGATATCACATGAGTGATTCCGTGATGAACACTTGTGTTTGCTTGCATTTCCATTCATGGGAGCAGCCATGATGGAGCCACCCTTTGGGTGTAGCCATGGTGGACATTACTCTATAACTCAGATATCTGAGAAGATCCTCCCTAGCCAAGAGGCAGTGTTGATAATAGCATCAGTGGGATGCACTATCCAATCATCTCAAGTGATATTCTGAGATCCTACACAAATCAATATTATATCATCGATTTATCTTGTGTTAAATAAAAACCGAATTAGTAAGAAGACTAATCAATAATAATTCATTGGCAGCAATTAGTGATTGTTAAAGTTAATTAATAGTCACGTCTTTTCTACCGTCAAGAGACACTATCATTGGGTATTGAAGATACTTATATGATTGAAGATGAATCATTAGATGATCAGCGAATACAAGAAAAATATTCAGAGCGATAATATAAATATAATGACAGCCATTTCATATACTCAGCGATCGCATACAAGGAGATACTCCAGATCAGCATCAGCAAATATATATACTTACACAATACTTCAGATTGGTACAAGACACCAAAATTCATACACAGTGATTATATGCTGGGAGCGATCATTCATATGCAACGATAACATATATATATACAGCGATCTTATTCATAGAAGATCGACATTCACAGTCAGACATATTTGTAGCAGATCATCATTCTCAGTTAGAGATATTTGGAGCAGATCGGCATTCATATAAAGATCAATATATATATATATATCGGGCAGATCATAACATTTATGCAGAGGCCTGAAGATGATCGATATCTAGATCATTTATAAACTGTGAACAATATATATTGTTAGTGCTGCAGATCTAAATTATTATTGGTCTTGATATTGACCACATTGTACTCATTCATATTAATTCATATGTATGATATTGATTGCTGGGTTTTTCACCTTCAAGTGGAAGGTTTTCCCAGGGTATTTGCTGAGTCTAAGTGTTTAATTTATCTCTTATCTACATTGTTATAATCTGATCATAAAAACAACACGAAGGATCCCAGAGCATCATGTAGTAGGCCCAGAGAAGACCAAAACGTCCCATTGGCATTCCAGCAATTTATCTGTAGAGCATCACCTTTCAGTTTCCTATCAACCAACCCCACGACCGTCATTTGGCGGCCGCAGCCGCTGGTCTAGATTCCCACCCACGAGGAAAAGAGTCCCTGATCACAGCCTTCAAGTTTATAACAAAAAAGAGGAGTCCCCATTTGCAATGGGGCATGTGTGTTTACAACACAACAACCAGATCTTCAATCAGCCCCTCAAGTTTTATAATTGATCTATTTACAAGTTGTAAGACTGTTGGTATTGGCCTCAAGTTCATTAATTGCAGATTGTTCAGTGTTTCCCTAGTCATAATATTAATAGCTGTACCAAAACCAATTAAGGTGTTTTTGATGAAAGCTGGGAGTCCCATAGATATGAACATCTACAATAGGGATACCAAGATACGAGTACTTAGGGACAATCAGGGTTCCCATCATAATATCAGCTAGTTGTCCTATGACATGGACTGTCTGAGGATCTTTCCTTTTCCTCCCTGACTACTGAAGACACAATTATCTGATAGTTATACTAAATATTAGGACATCTTTTATAGCTTAGATGAGGGGAATCTTGACAGAAATTCGTCAACTGCCCTAAGAGATTAAACCAAGGGTTAGGGCTGTTTTTTATAGTAGCCAACCTTTCTGGCAAGGGTGGTTCCTTACTTGTGAGATGATGTTGCTAGGTCTGTTCAGGTTGTTCATTTGTGATGTCCCAATTTGTTAGTCAAATTATTTAATTCCTGAAAATCAAACTAATTTAAAAGAAGGGAATTAAGTAAACTATTTAATATTAAATAATTAATTAAATGACTTTATAAAAGTAACTTAAGTCACTTAACTGATAACCATATGAACTGAAATCAATGTTATTTATAGTGCCTCTCAAGAATTGATGAGAGATAATTTTGGAGTTGATAATTATTTTATTGTTTTGAGAGGTTTTCTCAAATTCATTCTCAGGATGTGCCTGAGTTTTCCATTTTTGGCAGTGAGAGATCTGCCCTAGGTGGAGGAGAAGAAACATACAGGTTCTTCAATTGTGCTATAAATGGAGATTATGAGAAAGTGCAGGCAGAAGATATCACGTTCTCATTCATGATTCAACAGTATTTCTAAGGTGATTATTAAGAAGGTTTTCTTTCTGATTATTGCATACAGTTCTGTGAGTGCATGGAACTGCACTAGCAAATCATACAGAAGTTTTATATTGAAGTCAAGTTCCGAATGTATGATTTGGCATAAGTCTTGTATTCGGCTTGATTAAAAATGAAAAAAAAATTGTGGAACAATAGTTTGGCCATGTAACATTCATCTGGAAAAGTGACTTTATAGTGATTCTTTAATATTGGCAAATGACTCCGTCTTTATATTTTATGAATTAATTTTGTAAAAAGGATGAATAATTATTGGACTGGAAATCCTTTATTTTCACAAAGTTCGAAAAATAAATCTGCAGGCAAGTGAGTAAACTATTCTGGAGGAAACACATTATGGACACGACATAGCATATAATCATTTTCTGGACAGGTGATTCAGACAAAGATTCTTGCAGAGATTTATAGCAATAAGGAAAAGAGTTCGGGTCTATTTTCTTGTGCCATGAATAATATGACTTCTATTAGAATATGCTGCATCACTGCTTGGATTCTATTAGAATCGTGATTGAGTATTTCTGGAAGTTTCCCCTTGTGAAGTAAGTACAAGAGTTTCCTTAACGGTTAGAGAAGCTATACCTCTGCTTGACATTACAATGGAGGCATACTATGTGCAGTCTTCTTGCATTCGGGAATTAGTGTTAGCAGGAATGGAAACAATCATTAGCTGTGAGAATGAGTTGGCCAAATCATATTATTGGAGCAGGAAACTTTACGAACTGCAGCTGTAGCAAACGCAACACTTGCATTGGTCACGGATATCACTTGGTGTGACAGGCCCATTATCGGGACATATCAGCAATAACATCAATGGACTGGTAAACATGGGATTCTTGTGGGGTTGAGACAGGTATTTCTATGAAGATACAATTCAGACTTCAATAACATCAAGCTGTAGTTGAACTGTTAAAGGTCAGGACTCAGACTTATTTATCCGGTTTATAATTGCAGTTAATTTGTGAATTTGTTTATGTTGAACTCAAAGAAATGAAATTTCATTTACTCTACATTATCTTGTCCACACTGGCATTGCTGTAATAAATTAGAGAATAACATTATCAACTACAACCGGTCAATATCAGCAGCAAGATCAGGAAAACTATTTATTTCTTGTGATGAGCCCTACTGGCTCAACCTCTAACCAATTCTGTAAATGCCCGAGCTTTGATTGTTTTCGCAGAGTTTGTACTTTTTTTTGTCTTTTTGAGAATAAATATATATGAATTTGCAAATAATTGACAATGCATTAAATGAACTCTAACTCTTGCAAAATCCTGGCAGAGACTATCTTTTATTTAATCTATTGATAACAACATAGATACAATTGCAATTATTGAAATCTGAAAATGGAATTTGCAGCATTAAAGAGAACCTGGAGATCAAACACAGCCTATAGAGAATTGGCAGAATGCCTTTCCAAACACCATACAATGAAAGTAATCTGCTAGACGCCCAACTTAGAGGTGTAATGGAACACCAAATGCTGATCGAACAATGCTAGAGGCCAAACACCCAGCCTTGAGGACTCTTGTGGGGTTGTCATTCTCATGCGGATGCCTTTATTAATCACCAAATCAGACACAAGGGCTTGTGATTTATTGCTGCTGGCCGCCTATCACAAATACCCTGCCTTTATTCATCAAACTCAACCAAATAACTCTCCAGAACTACTAATTCAAGCCCAACTATGGCTCGTCTATGAAGCCATCACTGAATGCACAATATCAATGTATCTTTCACCATCTCAAAGTACTGCAAACATTGAAGAATTGTCGCCCTCCAATGCAAATGAATTGCAGAAACCCTTGTCTCTTCACAATTACCAAGAACAATCTTAAACCAACTCAAAAGCAATCATCACATAATGAAATCGATTTCCTTGAGAGGCTTTTTTTATAATATTTCTCACTTCGTTCGATTTTTGGCATTTGCTTTTCACATTGAAAATATTTGCTTTTTAACATATGGCGTTGACCTTGGTTTATATCATTAAAAAGGCGCCTTTTTGAATCAAGTCATTAAATGTCATTAATTACATAACTTGGCCCCAATCACTTTATTATTTTATAATTGGCCTTTATAATATTAATATATTATTAATAAAGTATGACTTTATTAATAATAAAATAATCGTGAACACAAGCTATAAAATCTCCTCAAAGGAATCAACTGTAAATCCAAACATACACTGCAAATGCCAGACATCCAAGTGCCTTGCCAAAAGTAGCAGCTCTGCGAAACTAACTTACTATAAATAGTAAGCCCCTGAATAACCGCTCAAGCCAAGGATGTCGAATCTCAACACTGCAACATAACTTGTTCAAGCACTCTACTAAAGATAGAAATCTTGACTTTCCTGAAATAGACACTTACTATAAATAGTAAGTGTGCCAAACCGAATCAAACGAAGAGCAATCCTGAACGCTCCTGTCCTCTAGAATGGGAATTGGCCTCCAGTTCTGCCAACTGAAACCCTCTAACCCTCTGACTCAGCCTATGAGGGCCACTAATAGGCTAATCCAAAACACAAACCATGGTGACCTAAAATGGGGACATTACAGTTTGCCCTCCCTGAAATTGCTTGTCCCCAAGCAATCTCTCATCTGAAAGCTCATTGTACTCAACATGTAGAGAAATCACAACTCCACCAGGATCCCACGAGTAGAACTGCGTAATGTCCCTATCATTGCCAACCAACTCCTATAACGACATCATCAACAATACAATCAGTAGAATCTACCAAACTGAAACCATCTCAACAACCGATGTCGCGGGAACAAAAACTTCATATGGGAGCAACTCTGTAGTTTGGCAAGATTCGCCCCATACACTGCGCGGGATAAGTTGTCATACAAATCACCCAGCTCATGTGCTACTGAACTATGCATCCGAAAAATATCATATACATGTAGATCAAATGTAAAATTATATGCACTCCTCACCATGTACACTCCTGAAAACTCATTTGTGAGACTTGTCTAGAATCCTGATGCACAGGTGGGATCCCAAACATCATGAAGGGTCATCTCCAGTGAGTGATCAACATCGACCTCAAAAAGAGGATTGTCATATGACAATGCAGCATCCATCTCAAACAAGGGATTGTTCACAAAGTGAACCTCACCACTATGCTGATCAGAACTGTATATCTCTGAACTGTCAGAGACAGGATGTGTCATACTCCTCCTGAATCGAATCATGCTCCTCCTCTATCACCTTGCCCTTATCTCTAAACAAAGAGAAGGAGCGTAAAATCCCCTATTTAAGAAAACTATCCGAAGGACATTATCCAACCTCATCCTAAGTAAGTGAATGCTGCCAAATTGGGTAATCTCAATCAAAGAGCATAAACATTACATCACAATACATCCACTCAATCTTGGAACACATCTACAACATCAATGGAGGTATAATGCATTTTTAATCTGTGTTTACATTTTTGTTTAAGCTTCCATTCTTGCTCAAACTAAAGGTGTATGTCTCATTTGGGTTGTGAGTTTGTTTTGTGTTGTTTGCATCGAACTCCATTGCTATTGGTTCAATTCTGAGGTCCACATTTCTAACATGCCATATTGTAATAAGGCTAACATAGAAAGCTGAAAAGCCATATTCTAACGACACCTTGATGCTTTTGCTGAAATGGACTCACAGGTGGCTGATCAATGTCATTTATCGATTTTCGTTCTGATGAGATCAAATCGGACCTTTTCTATTGATTCCATCGCTAATTCTATGTTGTGATCCCTTACAGGGCCTGTAAGCTGTCTTTTGTCTTACTTTTCAAAAGGAATTAATCCATCGTCCATAAGATTTTAAAACTAATTAAATGTCATTCTAAGACCAATCCAGGTTTATCTATGGACTGTGATTCCATCTCTAGTTAATGGCGTATTCCCTCAAGGACCCTATAACTGGATTGCTGTTTTATAGTTGCATAAAAAAAAGCATTATCAGAAAGATTTTGAAACTGATAAAGAATCATCACAAGACTTAATGTTTCATGATAGAAACGATAATACATTCAAATAGGATTGAATGCTAGAAGGTTTGCCACATAAGCTACATGCAAAAAAAAAAAATTTAAAGCACAGTAGCTCAAAACATATATAGTGGTAATTCTAAACTTAACAGATAGTGTGCATAAAGCAACCATTCAACACTAGATACCCAACACACATCATGAATAATAGCATCAAATTACATAGTATGAATTCAGATTTTGTCTAAAACTGGAAAATGTGAAATAAAGCCCATAAAAGTCATATGCAATAAAATAATATGGCTGGCTATTAAATCTTAGGAGGTTACATTAATATGTAACTTACAAGAGCAGACAGAATATCTTCAACTGTTTCTTTCGAGAAGCACTTGTCAATTATATCCAACCTGTAAAGATCATAATGCATCACAGCATCAGGCAGAGAATTTCCATTATAACAATAAAAACACCACACAAAACAAATGCAAAACCCTCTGAGCTCAACAAAACCAGCAATCCTCGGTCACAAGAACAGAAAACCTTTGTAGATCTTAAACAACTTCGTTTTTCTGGTGAAAAAAATGCTAAATTAATCTGCACAAACCACAATTTTTGTTTAAAAAAACGGCCAAAAACTGAAAACCCTTGATTTTGTTTAAAACAAAAAGTGAGCAAAAAATCTTCTAAAAATTTCCTCAAGAAATGTTCAAGAAAAACCATGAATTTTATTCTAACAAAAAAGACGCCAAAAAAACCCATGATTTTTCTTTTTAAAAATTTGAGCAAAAAACCTCTATAGAGCAAGGAAAATTCTAGGTAAATAAATCATCATTTTTATTGGAAAAATTCACCAAAAACCAACCTCTGCTCTAATATCATGAAATAATAATCAATTGATATTCAATGTTAAACAAAGGAGAGGAATACTCCTTAAATAAGCAATTGCAAGAAGATCTTTCCATAACGAAAACGATCGAGAACTAAGGAAAGAACGAAAAATTATTAAGCTAACTAAACAACTTAAAGAACAGAATGTTACTAAAAACTGACTCATTTAGAAGAAAGTTAGTTAAATGACAATTATACTAAATATTACAATATCACTTTAATACTAATTAATTTAATAAAGGGCTTTAATAGTTAATTAAGTGAAAATTTAATAAGTCATTTTATTATTATTTCCCTCAAATTTATATTAAAAAGAAAGGGAAAATCAAAGGTAAAAAAGAGGGAAAACCAAGAACCAACCTCTGCTCTAATACCATGAAATGATAATCAATTGATATTCAATGTTAAACAAAGGAGAGGAATACTCCTTAAATAAGCAATTGCAAGAAGATCTTTCCATAATGGAAATGATCGAGAACTACGGAAAGAATGGAAAATTACTAAGCTAACTAAACAAGTTAAAGAAAAGAATGTTACTAAAAACTAACTGACTCACTTAGAAGAAAGTTAGTTACATGACAATTATACTAAATATTACAATATCACTTTAATATTAATTAATTTAATAAAGGGGCTTTAAAAGTTAATTAAGTGAATATTTAATAAGTCATTTTATTATTATTTCCCTCAAATTTATAAACAAAAGAAAGGGAAAATCAAAAGGTAAAAAAGAGGGAAAACCAAGAGGCGTCTTCAGTAGTTATAAACAAGCAGCATGGGCTTCATTTGGGATATGCTTGGTTTATTTCTCTTATTGTTTTGACGAGCTTTTCTAAGCTTGACCACTAGGACAAAAACCCTAAGGGTTTACTAGTTTTGGTAGTGCAACTATCTACCCTAGCCAGTTGCAAGAAATATTACTCAGATATTTTGTAGTGCTTTCACCATGTTCTACAGTTAATGATTTCAAATTTGCGAAGTCTCCTTTGGAGACAAAATTTGCAAAGTTGGAATTCATTGCTATATTGTGAATGAATAAATAATGGATGCAGGTTTGAGTTAAATGGGTTTGTTTTAATAGAATAAAATTCTATATGTTCCTTGGCATAACCTTTGAGAAAATGATATGTGGGAGGATAAGTCTCATTTTGGCATGGAGTTGTTTTATACTGGCCCCAGAACTTTGTAGAGAATGAGAGTCTTAGTCAATATTTGATTTATTAATTCATGGAGTATGGCAGAAAGGTTTGGACATTAGGCATATTTCATTTCCCTGTTTACTGGCGCAAGTTATTGGCATCATGGCTTCTTTATTTCATTGGCCGTGGGACTTCTACACTTCCTGCATAAGAGCTGTTTGCACTTTGTGTGACCTTCTTTCCTGAATGCCTCTTCCTTTCTTGCAGTGGCTACATTTGTTGCTGGCAGCCCATCCTTGTTGGTTGTGACTCTTCCTTCTGAAGCACAAGGTCATCCTTGTGGCACTTTTTATATATATCGGCTCTCTTATCAGTAAGATTATTCATTGCTGCTATGAAAAGTGATCAAGGTTTAAATTATTTACTTTGTTCTCAAGCAAATCTTTGATAATATCTTCTTTGTAAACCTCTGAATTGATTAAATATACCATTGAATGTACAGGCATTTGACCATTCTGAAACATATTTCATTTTCTTAGAATATTGCTCTTGGGCAATTAATTTCTGTTGTATGTAAATCTGCAATCCTGTGCCAAACAATTCCAAAACTGGAACTAAACATAAATAGAAACAGCATTGAAAAATATAACTACAGCAATCCGATTTCAAACAGCAAGCACGGAGGTTCTGAAGCTGGGTGTTAAAACAGAAAATTTGCAAAACCATTGCTACGGGTCTTTACACACAATGATATGCGATTTCCGTTCGAGCCAAACTTACAAATGATAAACAGAGATGAGTCAATGCCAAAATGCTAGACTATATCATCCAGCTCTAGATCAATGCCAAATTAACAAATAATGATATACAATATAAAATGGATCCAATGGTAAACCATCCAAGATCTTCTTACAATACTAATTGGCGGAAAACTTACTGGTTTATTACAACTTAAACAAATAAGCATGATACTGAAGTTCTATTCAACCTTCTTAATTTAAAATAGTGGAAACGGATTAAATAAACCGATATCACCAGTATGCAATACTATCATACTCATACTGTATGGCCAAACCAAGATAGGATGAAGGTGTAGACACCTGAAAATGTCCTCATAATTATCATAAATTCTTCTATTAATTTAATTAATTCAATAACTTTTATCCTCTATTATTTAAATAAGTGTGCCTATTTATTTAAATAATTCATTAAATCCTTTTCTATCTCCTTCCTATCCTATGATCAAAAATAAAATCCACTTATCCATCTTTTCATCTCCCCTTGCTCCATTTATCAAATAAATCCCTTTCATAAATACATAAATCCTCCCCTTTCAATTTTCACCAATCACATTCACCCACAAAATGTTGGATGATATCAGATTTGGATACTATTCATGCTGTTGATATTCATGTTTTGTCACTGATGTCAACATATGTTTTGTGAAGAGGACAGACTCGTTACTTGACTGGCAGAAGTGTACAGACACTGTACGGATGTTTCAGAACGATCGAAGTTGGTTATATGAAGAAGGTTGTGTGTTGACCTTATCCCTAAGATCGCTTGGCTTTATGTTACATATTGAGGATGTTGTAGTTGATTTAGTGAAGATTGGTTTCTGGACTATAACTGTGATGCTTGACAGAGCAGGTCTCTGTGTTTTGGCTATATCTTACTGGTGAAGATATTTCAGATGAAGCGAACTTACTGGAGGACTATAGACATATTTTGGAATAATGGGTTGTGTTCGATTGTCGTGTGATAACTGGTGACGTCATCTGTGGCGTGTATTCTAGAGGAGACCTATTTGGTGGCCGACTTCAGACATGTGGCATGTAATATGAATTGTGAGCATGGATTGCGGATCTGGAAGTATAACTGATGCATTGTATTTGATGTTTACTTGTTATAGGTACCGTGTGTATCTTAGCAAGGGGTTAAACAATTATTTGTATATTGGGAAAGCCTAATTGGCCGACCTAATTAATTATTTGTGTATTAGGAAAGCTTAACTGGCCGACCTAATGAAGTATTGTAAGAGGGTATATATGGTTGATCTTTTCTTTTGGAAAGATGTTGTAGTGGAAGAGATTGAAAAGAAAGAGAAGTGAAAGTTGTGAGGCTTGTTTGGCCACTGGATGCAGAGCAGAGTTTGTGATAAGAGTACTTCATTGGAACTGACCAAGCAAAGACAGTTGCTATCAGATAGTTCACTAGATTGTATATTTCCTATATACACTTGTTCAGATTGTGATTCCTTGAGGGTGGCTTTAACCTTCTTTGGGCAGTGTGCCTAGGCAATGAGCCTACTACTTTTCTTGACTCCTAACAGGGTCTGTCTCCTACCAGGGACTGTGTACTGTAATGTTGTAATAAGCTCCTAACAGGGCTAAATCTTTTAACAGGGATACTATACTCTCAGTACATTATTTGTGGGTGCTAATTCCCACCGGGGTTTTACCTTTAACAGGGT
>MU223817.1:1141822-1203418 GCA_018584345.1 Thuja plicata | reverse complement strand
TCAACAAACCTTCTTCAAACAATTGCAAGCAATTATTGAAGAACGATGGAACAAAATGACCACTCCTCTACATTTGCTTGCCTATGCATTGACGCCCAAATACTATAGCAAACAATTTACTGACCAATCCAGTTTGATGAGTGTCCGTTCTTTTTGGTCGTTTTTATTAAAAACGTAACTGTATTTGCAATATGCATGACGTTTTTGTTAAATCTCTCCATCTTCCTCTGCGTATGGAGTTTATATCTGACCTTTTTGTTTTAAAACGTGTGTTTCTTATTTTTATCTTTGCTTGCTTTTCGTTTTAGGGTTTTCCCTCGTCATTTTGATAAAATGATCTGTGCATTTTTACTTCCATGGTAGTTTTTATCAAAAACGTAGTTTTTTCTGCATTATGGCAGTCGTTTTTACCAGTAAGTGAATCATTTTTTACTCTTTGATGGATTTTGTATACATTACACTGATCATTTCGGCTTTATTTATGATTTTACTGGAAAACGATTTTCATTTTTCATATTTGAGCATTTCGTCTTTATTGGAAGTCATGGCTAGGGTTTTTAGAATGACGTTTTTCACAAAAACGTGATTGTTATTCATCTTGGTATCATTTTTCTTTGCAGCCAGGGTTTGGATGAACATTTTTGTTCATTTCAAAGAGGTTTTGTTTAAATTTTTAAACATGATGATAGCTGTTTAAAATCCTGAACATTTATGTAGAAGATTTCCAAGTCTTCAATGGAGTAATATGACATGGTTGAAAATTACAAATTGATTCTTTCCCAAACCAACGCCATGGTGATTATATGCTTGCAGTATACAATATATTTTCCAAATAGCTTGAAGATTCATAAACAGATTTCTTCTCAAGAAATGTGCATAACATTTGATATATTATGCAATATTGTATAAAAGATGTTGCTCAAATGCATTCAGATGTTGTATCCTCCATTTGCAAAGCTTAGTGCTCATAGGCTCCCTAATCCTACATGTAGTGGGCATTTGCAGCCATGACTTTTCCAAAAAATTTAAAATCATTAACTTGTCTTCATCAAAAAAAAAAAAAAAAGCTTGCAAACATTTGCCCTACACCAAGCGGTGATCATGCCCATTATGAGAAAAATTACAAGGATGAAGTTGTAGCATGTTTAAAAGATGTGTTTTTCGTACCTACTTGTTCCAAAAATGGTGATTGCAAAACTCTCCTTACCCGGAAAAAGTTCCATTTACAAACTTTCACTTTTGCAAATTTCGGAAGTTTTTAGGCCCTTTGCATATGTAACTACATGTTACTTTGCATGCAATGGAAGATGCAATCTTACCCAAAATCTCTAATGTCATTCCTTCCTTGTTTCCAAATTTGGAAGTTTTCATACCCATTACATGTACTGTTGCATGTAATAAAAAATGTCATCATCCCAAAAAGTTCCCTACCAATTCATATCTAGATCGGAGGTTTTCATACCAACTACATGTTCAGTTACATGCAACGAAATATGCAGTCACACCTAAAACTTCCATTACTGTCCTTTCCCAAAATGAGAACTTTGTACACCAACTACATGTTCAGTTCCATGTAGTGAAAAATGTAATCTCATCCAAACCTTCCACTAGTATCATTTGTAAACCGCAAGTTTTTACTTCCACTACATTTTTTGTTGCATGTAGTTGAATGCGCAATCGCATCAAAAACCTCCCATAATACCCTTTTTGAAGAAAGCAATTCCAAGTGTAGTCAGAACTTTTTGACCCAACTACACAATGAACTACATGTATATTACCCGTGCAGTCAAATATGCAGTTGCACCCAAAACCTCCTATTCCACTTAAGAAGTCTTTTACTTTTCTCATGTGGTAGGAACTTTTTACCTCGACTGCATAAGTTGTTGCATGTTTGAACTACACTTGCACCTTCATCTGCAGTGCACGCTAAAACCTCTGAATTGCATCCATGGCCCACAAAAAACAACTTTTTCACTTTAGCTTTGCTTGAAGCCCAATTTGCATAGCGATCTACCAAGTTTCAAAATCAAATGTTGCAGGTGTTTATCCAAAGTCAGAAGAAGCAACCATCAGGCACAAAGGAAAGATGAAATTCAAGTTTCATCAATTTTAGAATGCTTTCAAGACTGATTCCAAGCAGGTGATAGCATACCAATAAGAGGGACATGGACGTCTTTCTAGTCATGGTTGAAATTGAAAAATCAGTGATGCCACCAAATGCAGAGGTCGAAGTGTTATTATTTGCAGATGTTTTTACCCATGTACAGATTTGAAGATTTCTAGCATTTGGCAATCTTATGACAAAAAAACCTCTTTGATAAGAAATTGATGTAATAGGGGTCATGTCTTGTCAGAACTTAGTTTATTTTTCATCATGCATTTTGTAATATATTTTTGGCAAATTGCATGTAAAGCATAAAATTGTAATTGCATATCTAGTAAAACATGCAAAGCAAAAATTTGCAATTACATATTTCATTGCATGTAATCACATTACATAGGATTGTAATGTTGAATAAGTCAAGTGTAGGTAGTTAGTTGTTGAATAAGTCTTGATAAGTTGGGTTTTTCCCACTTTTCGCTCTCAACCCCTCACCTATAAATAAAGGAGGGTGCTCATTGTAATTTTTAATCTTTATGCATAGCAAGAAAACTCTGGTGAGATTGTACAAGTACAAGCTTTTCTTTCATTTGTGCAAGCTAACTTTGAGTGAATAAAAAGCAGGTGTTTTTCAAACTTTGAGTTGAGGGAGCTTGTGGATTTATTATTTGTGTTGTTATAAGGAGGATCTTGAACTTGATTTTGTATAGACTTTGCGCTATAATTGTCAATTCAAGTTAATTACAGTGAATACATAGTCTTTGAGCTGTGATTCATAACTTTATTAGAGATAGAGTAGAAGGTTCATATGCTTTAAGTCTTTGTGCTTAATCTATTGAAATCTTGTAGTTTGAAATTATCATGAGATAGTATAGAAGTCTGTGAGCTTATATATATATTCCGTAGTCTATTATCAACTAGTATGCTTAGCAATTAATCTTTCGGTTAATTCTAAGTTTATTGTTATTATTCTTTCAGCTAGTATCTGAGTTTCAGGTTAGGCTCTAGTTGAGTTATTAGCAATAAGAAGGGTGCCTCCCCTAAGTTGAGAGGAGAGATTAATTCTCAGGTACTGTGCCTAAATAGTTCATTTTGGAAGTAGTGTGCTTACGACTACTTACAAAATATTTAGCCAACAAGATGCTAAATTAAACTACATTGTAATGTTAACTTTTCAATAGTTTGTGTGGATATACTTTTCTCTTCTAACGAATATATTTAAATCATTGTAAACTTCTAGATTCATTTTTTACTTAGTGACATTCATTTAAGATGTAAGCCAGGTTTAATCATTAATTGTTGAAATAGGTGGAGTTTCCTTTGTGCTGTGTAGCTAAATATTTACAATGTAAGTGTGCTTGTATTTGTCATGGGTGTGCAAAAGAAGTATTTTAGTGATGTCATTTTCTGTGACCATCCCTTTGATGAGTTATCATGTTTATTTTCCCGTTTGGATAGTAAGGTTATGTACTCTTATAGGGTACTATGTTCGTCTGAAATAGATTCATTTTGGTTGAAACAGCAATGTTGTTTGGAATGACGAATTTAGATATGCATGCATTTTGAGGAATTACATTCCAAAGCTGTTAAAGATATTACAGAGCTCAAAACATAACATAAAAAAGGTAAATGCAGGATCCAGGCCTCTCCACATTAAGGTTAGTCATTCATAACTATCAGTACACTACAAAGGAGGAAACTGAAACACATGAATTTAGAACCCATGCATTTATAAATTATTAAATTCTCAATTGTATAAATTTCCAATTGCAGCTTTATTAATAATTGTCATGCTGGTAGACAATGATGAACTTCACTCTAGTAAATTGACAAAATGTCTTCACTATACTTGGGGTTTTTAACGTCTTTTCTAAAGTTATCTGATCTGAAATGGACCATTTACATGCATTGCATTCAGTTTATTAGTTGTGTTTTGTGTAACCATAGTTGACAACCAACAACATTAAAACACTACGTTCAGTAAGAATACAAGCAAGGAAAATTAAACAGAATGTTGCATGTCAATGTACAAAGTAGAAAATAGATAAAACTCTGACGATGATCAAGACCCTAAGGGACCAATTTCACATTGCTCTTGAGAGAATGGGGGATATGTGACAGGTTTAGTAGCTACCCAATTCATCACACTGAATACATTTGTGTTAAGCACATTTAATAGCGGACATATCCTTCAATGATCAGAAAGGACAATAACACCACCCAAAGTAGAAGCCAAAATATTTCATATTCTGTTGCTGAGATAGCATGCCGCTTAGGTACCTATATGTCAAAATTGATATTCTTTTTATGCATAAACATGCAGAAAGGGATTTGTAAAAATCATCTACAGTTGTAATATCCAATTTCAGCTGAAAGTAAACATATGCAATGTTGTTTCGAGTAAGTTGCAGAGCATAACAAGATAGGAACAGCGTTGTGGCAAACTCAATTCAGTCTCACAATTCTTTTAAAGGGTTTAAGTGAGCCAAGGACTTGCAATAGTGTTGATTTTGCAGTAGGCATAAGCGGGAATAGGCCCAAATGTTTCTAGAGGTTTCAAACGTTGCCTTTCTCCATTGTAAACCTTGCATTCGCATGTTTGTGTGATTGCTATACTTGCTTTCACTTTCTCATTTTCATTCATTTGCAACAGTAGTTCCATTTCTAGCACTTAAACAAACACTATATTTGTGTGTCAAGTGTTGTACTTAGAGACAGATCTCCCACCCCCTGAGATGTGTCTTCGAGACGGAGACGAGTCTCCAATATTGGAGACGTCCTCGGAAACCTCCCGAAGAACAAGGTTCCTTTGGCTGCAATTTCCCACCATCTCTGAAGTCTCTTGATCAAAAATTGATGTCTCGTGCCACAAAATTTAGGGTAAAATGCATTGAAAGGCAAAAAAGGGAGGCAAATGAATAAAATAAGCCTGCAAAATGTTTCATGCTGATCTTTTGGATTATACAAAAAATCCATGCAAAGTTATAGTAATCGGATCTACTGACAATGTAGACTTTTTGAGGAGGGGCATAAACAGTTGTATGACTGATTTCCTGTCAATGTAATAGTCTAAAGAGAAATTGTCTTTACTATTTACTGCTCTTGTATGACTGATTTATTGTTCTTGCTTTCAAAGTTCTATGCCATGATATTTTCTGGAAATTATTAAATTATATTAAAAAATGGTGTCTTCATTCACCCCCATCTCATATTTTTTTTAAATTAGCCATACTGATACTGCTACCAGTCTCTGGCGTCTCCAAGCACCCCCATCTCCTGGTGTCAAGATTGTCATAAACATTGTTTTTATTTCACAGTATAGTATCAGAAATCTGTCTTCTATGAGTTTAGAACTCTGTGTTGGTGAATTGGAAAGGAAAAACCAACTCCTAATTAGAGGACATTATCTATGCGTTTTTCCAACAAATATGGACAATCATGTATCATCCAAAAGCTCATAAAATATATTCTTTGATGGTGTACTGTTCTATAATTTTGTCTTGGATTCCATCCTTGATCTAGGATTTTCATTGATGCCTAGATTTTCCTCATGAGGCCATGGAGTGACTTGTTGAATTTGCAAACATTTATCATTTAACATGGGTTTGTAATATAATGTTGGCATTTTTTGTTGTTGTGTGATGCTATGTTATGTAATTCAGATTATAAAGGTTCTTGGGCTGTAATGAATCAAACAAAGGAATCCCCTGAGCATTGCACCAAATGTCAGGTCAAATTACAGATTGAAAACATGTTGAAATCTCTAGCAAAACCATTCTTAAATCTTTGTTCTATATTATCCACTTTTAAATTGACAGATGTGAACAATACCGTGGAATGCACAAAATGAGTTGCAAGACCACAAGTGACTAATTCTGCTCCATCCAATCTCACGCCAGTCAGACCCACATATTCACCTGAAAAATAGCAACCCTGTCAAACAAGTGCAAATAATTGTAATATGATATAAAGCCATAAACATGCACCCCTATTGTAGAAATGGAAAGTGATGCACTTATAATGGTAACTATCAAGTTTCTAGAGGAAGGTATGAGTTTCCAAATTTCAATAGTAAGATTACTAATGCAAAGGAGTTGAGAAAGGTTGTATCATTTCTTGTAAGAGGTTGAGGATCAAATCCCTCATCGTCGAGTTATATAAAGCATTAAAAGTGCAAGTTTTGCTACAATGCAACTAGCTATTATAGGGGTTTTATGCACAAATTGTCTAGCTGCAAAACTCACAGACTACTCGGCGAGTAATCAAAAACTTGCGAGTAGTTTTAGCTGGCGAGTTTTTACCACTTTAACTCACAGAAAAATCTCGCTCAGAAGTTGGCAAAAATTCACAGAGAAGTTGGTAAAAACTTGGCTAGTCCATGCCAATTACTTGGCCATAGAAGCATCTAAATATTTTGATGTCAAGCCACAAAACACCCTCCCAGGCTTATGCACGTTCATTAACAAGCATTTTATTAATCGATTTGAATCCAATTTGAAGCACATGTGAAGTGGATTTGAAGCACATTGGTAGCAGATTCGAAGCACATTGGAAGCAGATTTGAAGCAAATTTGAAATGGATTTCCAAGGGAGTTCAAACATGTCAATTTTGGGAGAAAAATGCTTCAAAGATGTGTTGCCTGTTGACCCCTTGACGAAAGTAGACCTACATAGAAAGGTACGATAGGCATGCAAGTACGCAATCTACTTTTGCACACCACATAGTACCTGCTGATTTGTTCATAATCTTATGCAATCCTATGTTTACCTTAGCCTATATAACCAAAGGAGTCTCCCTTGTAATCTAATTAATCTATTCTATTTAGCATTAATAATACGAATACAATTTACTCTTGTCATATTGATCTTCTCGTTTAATTGTGCTTTCCATTAGGCCTATAGACCTTGGGTGGCTATCTCCATAGCCATATCTTACATGGCATGAGAGCAACCCAAGTGCCATTGATTAGTCTTTTTGAGAGATCTTGAGTGCAAATCTTGGTAGATCTTGAAAATTTGAGTATGCTCCTCTCTTACATTGAATTCTGACCTGGAGAATTAGAAAAAATTGATAGAAATACCAGATTTGTGGGGGTCCTCTTTGTGGATTTGCATCACAAGTCAAAATTGAAGCTTATTAGTGCAATTTAACTCTAAGCTCACCATTGTATTCAAAGGGTTCAAGAACATCAGTCCATTTTTGCTTCATCCAAATTGGACATCAAAGGGCAAATCCATGAAGATTTGAAGTTGAGAGGTGGTTACCAGATCTGGAAGGTGGCTGCAATTGTGAAGGGTTTTGAGTCAAATTTGACCCTACTACCACATGTAGATGCCCAAGAACCTAAAGATCAACTATCTATTTTTCGAAATCCAAGCACTAGCCCTGGGGCCTCAAAAAAAAATGTGAAGTTCATTTTATCAAACAGTTTGTTATCTAGTCAGATTGGTAAGATTTATTGCTTGTAGGTTATCTCTATGAAAAATTAATTTTCCAAGCAAATCCAAAAGCCCAATAAATTATTTCTTCCTTCCAGAATGATACATGCTAATAATTAATTCATGTCCGACATAGATTATATTTGCTATGCAAGGAGACAAATAAACCTGCACTATTTTATATCACCGGCCACATGTATACACATCAATAATTCCAAGCTGTCTTTCTGTGTGCTGACTCAGTAATACCAGCCACCTTTGAGAGCTACAATACACCAGGAACTCCATATCACTGAGTGCCATTGAATAAATGAAATCAGTCTTCGTAAAAATCTCATAATAAACTAAAATGAAGAATATGTATGATTCTTCCTACTCCACCTAAGGCAAATCTCATACTGCCGAAAATGGAAACCTTAGGCACACCATGAGAAAAATAAATCTGAGAAAACTCTCAAATCAATAAAACAAAATTATTAATCCAAATCATACTTCATCAATCTCCAAAGCCCCATTTTATAATATTAGTTGGTAGTTGTCAGTCAGTTACCATTAATGACTATATATTTATTGTTACCTTTTAATCTCATTAGGTAATATTATTAAATTATTTATTTAATTCCCTTTTTTAAGACTTTTGAAATTAAATAATAATTTATTTTTTAAACCTGTCAAAATGGGCATATTACAAAAAAATTGCCCTCCCAAGTCCTCCGGATGCCATTAATGAAAAACTATAGTATTATATATATCTATCTATATATATATATATATATATATATATATATATATATATATAATTTTGATTTAAAAAATCTTGAATTTTTATTATATAAAATCAAAAAATTTAAGTTGCAGAGTACTACGCAGGTAGACCTACACAGAAAGGTACAACAGGCATTCAGGTACGCAATCTACTTTTGTGCACCACATAGCACCTCCTGATTTGTTCATGCAGGTCCTAGTACAAACACACCAAACAGAATTTTTCTAGAATATTCTAGATTCTGCTACCAACAAAAAGATTTCAAAGGAATATTCCATCCCAAACGACTAACAGGGAATGTTTCACCTATGTTAAACTCAGCCAAGCCTTTTAAAACTTGACCAACCCTTGTCATGTCCCAACTCAGATCACAGACTCTACTTATAGTAATAAAAGTGATTTGCTAAATAAAGGGCCGGCTAGGGCAAAAGGTAGGGCCGACCAGATGTCAAGACAGCCCTTTGAATGGAACACAAGCCTCTTCAAAAATTATATAAATAATAAAATGCTTAAAGTTGGCTGACATGCCAAGGATTGTGAATTAAATTAAAACTATTTATTAAGGAGGGCCAACCTCTTGAAGAGACACCTCTTGAAGGAATTGCCTCTTTAAAGAGGCATGAAATGATATATAAAAGGAGATAGATGAGATTAGGAGGGGCATGGTGGAAAATAGCAAGATGCAATTCAGGAGTAGTGAACTGAAATAAGCAGCAGACTGCAGCAATTACGTGATAAGAATAATAAGGGTTTGACTTGAAGTAAGTATAAGAATATCCTTAAAACAGCGATTAATAATTGTTGACAAACTGATTTGTTTGAGAAACAAAGGCAGCAATTAATATTGGTAAAAGCAAGGTGTGCGACCTATGGTTCTTTAAGGTTGCCTCTCTTGGAGAAGGCTCTTCATTGTGAAGAGGTGTGTCCTTTAAAATACAATGCATATCTTGGAAACTATAAAAGGGAAATGGAGAATGGGAGGATAAGGAAGGAAGCAGATTGAAGTTAGAGAAGATGGATCATCACTCTATACAAACAGAAAACTTATAATTTATATAATCAGAGATCAGGAAGACTGAACCATCAGCAGATAGAATAAGAGAAATAAATTCTGAAATCTGTAATGAACACAATACAGAGCAACTAAGACCCCATCTATTTTACAGAGATCGTGGGTCATGATTGAATGCATCGTTTATATTTAAAGCAGCAGAAAACACATACGGTAGAGAATAAGGAGGATTAGGATCGCCACTCATTAAGAGCAAATCAGTCAAAGTTATCGATCATACAAGCAATCGAATACAATCAGCAGACATTTATCAGATTTAAACACTTCATAAGACAAATACAATTGCAAGGGAAGATCGAAGCATTCAGCATATGAGCACTTAAGTCTAGATGAGATTCTACAGATGGAAGCACAAGCAATCAAGCCAGCAAGGCAATCACATCAAGACAACTAGCAGATCAAAGAAGAGATTTCAGATCGAACCTCCATTCCCTTAACAGTGGACATCATTCAAGCAGCTAGTACAATCAGCAGGTTATATCATAACTAATCGAACATTCTCAGCAGTCCATTTTCATCTACGAACCAATTATCAATAAATATAGAATCAAGTCAGCACAAACAAAGGATTAAGAGCAGTTACACCATGTAAGGAGGCCAAGAGGGCACTTACATCATGTAAGGAGGCCAAAATAGGGCATTTGCACATGTAAGGAACCCAAGAGAGCACTTGCATTGTGTAAGGAGGCCAAATAAATGCACTCGCATCGTATAAGTAGGCTGGGAAAAGCACATACACCATGTAAGGAGGCAGGGAGAAGCACTTACATCATGTAAGGATGCTAAGAGAGCACATTCATTGTGTAAGCAGACTGGGAGAAGCATTAACACCATGTAAGGAGGCCAAGAAGGCACTTGCATCATGTAAGGCGGCTGGGTGAAGCACTTACATCATGTAAGGAGACCAAGAGAGCACTTGCATCCTATAAGGAGGCTGGGAGAAGCACTTACGCCATGAAAGGAGGCCAAGAAGGCACTTGCATCATGTAAGGAGGCTGAGAGAAGCACTTGCATCATGTAAGGAGGCTAAATACTTACATAGGATCAAGAAACCCCCTTACAGCCTCAACCCAAATTCTAGAAGGTGGCATGTGTCTATTAGGAAGAAAAGACATTGATAGGTTAAGCAAGTACAAGCAAACCACTAAGATAGCAAGAGGAGGGCTCTGGTATACATCCACTCTCAAGCTTAGTGTAGAATGGATTCAGGCGGACCTATCTTGTCTCTCCAATCTTTAATATGCTTACATAATGTTATTGATAGTTTATGATTATGATGTGATTTAACCCTAATCATTGAATTGATATATAGATGTATATTTGTATATGTTGTCTATATTATAATTACAGGATTCAAATCCAAAATCACTATATTAAAGGATTATCTTGCTAACCCTGATTTGTGCAATTATGACTTTCGGGCAAATTCTAGGGCAAAATAGGAAGAGGACATCACACCCCTCTCCAATGCAGGTTTGGATTTTGAAGCTCAACTACACGAGGTATAACCTGATCATTCAGACTCCTTGCAAGCATTTTACTTTAATTTGGGGTGCACTCAGATTTTGATTTTGGTGCCTTGGTTTTCCAGAAATTACAGACTCTCATGGCTGCTTTGAACACCTACAAAATCCTTTTTTCTCTTCTTCTATTTCTCTCCTCTTCACAATTTCTGCTGTATTTCAAATGTTGAGAAGATTTGGAGAAGATAATGTGCAGAACTGTGTGAAGGTATACTTCAGATTTGAGAGCAATCATTGAAGATCTTCTTACAGATCTGAGTGGAAGTGTAATGCAGATTTAAGAGCAGCTTATATAACCAAGTGAACTCTTTTGTAATCTAATTAATCCATTTTGCTTTGCATTGTTAAAAAGAATACAACTTAATTTTGTCATAAAGATCTTATCATTTTAATGTGCTTTCTATTAGACAAAAATAATAAGAAGGCCAAAAATGCAATTTCCAGAAAAACAAAAATCCACAATATGCTTGATAATTGATAAATCTATATGAGAAGATGGAGCAGCAGCAAAATCAGGTTTCCAGAGCAATGGGTCTAAGCACCCTAGCCACATTTGTTGCTAGTGTTTTCGATTTTCTCAGGGGCACGTGAGGAAAGTATTTGGAGTGCCACGGTGGGGGCAGTTTCTGCTAACCTTTTGCACTTTGTGGCCGCATTGAGGTTTTGGGGTTTTTTGTGTGGTTGGGGCGGGGCGGTTTGTGGGTTTGTATATCGTTGCCGTTGGTAGAGGGTGTTTGTTTGTGTTAAAGATTGTGCTTCTTTTTTGTGGGTTTATGTTTGGTGTTATGCATGGCCTTGTTTGAACGCTCTAATTTGAAACAACATTTCTACTCAAAGAAGTGTTGGGCGGTTCCTCTTCTCAGACAATGCATGACAACTCCCTCAATTGTACGAAAAGTCCCTTGAATGGAGAAAGCTCATCATAGATTGAGAGCCCCAAACTTGATGGTGGATGCATGCCTTGAAAGGAGCACCACCAAACCTGTACTTGTGATCCAACTGGATTCAAGGGAAGAGAATGTCAATTACCTATCTAGTACAAGTGTCGCTGCCTTTTTTGAAATCGCGGGCCTAACGAGCATGGAATCTAGAGGGAGATATGGACGTAATGTTGGCAGCTAACAGTTATTTTTTGGTGGTTTTTCATGTATAACTGATAAAAACATATGATTTTACACTAAAAAAAGAACCCGTGATTGTTTTTAATAAATAGTCCAAAAATTTCTGAAAAATCGTCGCTAATTTTTAAATATATACTCGTGAATTTGTAAAGTTCCGTACTCTCTGTATGTAAATTTGACTGTAAAAATTTCCTCCAGGACAGTAATGGGCACTTAAAGTTTCCCAATAAATGTGCTAGTCTTGCAATTGTACAGTCCCTCAATGGTTTCAAGATAAGGCATGCATCTAACTAGAACATATATTCAGCATACGAACTATATCCAGCAGTGATAGAAAACAATGCAACGGTTTATATATTCACACCCATGTCGGACTTCATATAGTAAATGGTCAAGATCCAAGTTACAACCACACATATATATATTGAATTCTCAGATTCATCTCATTACAAGAATATGACTAGAGTGTAAGTGAATAACTATGCACCTGGAGGCGCCACGTGAAATCCTTGACTCTGCAGACTCAGCTGGAAGTAGCCACCACTGAGATTCTATATCCTGCGCAGAACTTAGTAACTGGAATGTACTATGCTAATAATGTAATCCAGCGTACTGCTGGAGTTAACGCCACACCAGTCTGGAGGCTGCGGGATGTCTATTGGCGTTTGAACCGCCTAGCTAGCACTGTGCACCATGTAGTGGCAGGCCACGCGACTGTTAAAGGCCAACCCGACTGCTCTTCCAGCAAGTCACGGTTTCCTGAGAACGTGGGGAAGCAACTTGCTTTCCCTACCACGCGAGTAGTAATGGTGCGAGATCCCACGCTGTATGCACGTAATGGCTGTAACGAGCTCCACTCTGTGTCCCTTCTCTCCTAGTATCGTATCAACTTCACTGTCTTGGTGTGGAAGTATCGAAGACTGCCCAGCCGTATGGAAGTTTTAACGGCACTAGATGGAACCAAAGTCTTCACCATAAACTCTACACGTATGGTTGACGCTTGTGAAGGTATCTCTCCTTTTTCCTATATCCACCCGAGTTTCCAAGGTATCGGGCCCAATACTGCCGTATGAGTTTTCTTAATGCTGAAATATCTTTTCCTTGAGTGCTGTGTGATATGGTGATGAAACTCAAATCTGAAACTTACTTGATTGCTGGATCGTTTGAAGGCACTGCTGAATTAACTTCCTCCTATGTCTGCAAATTAGCTTCACTTGTGAAATCTGAATGACTTCACCAAAGATAGAATATTGGGGCTACGTCCAATTCCTACAAAATCTTAAGGGGCTACGTCCTCAAGAAATCAGTCACATTTAAGCAACCAGATATAAAATCTTAATTTCATAAATTTTCATTGTACTTTCCCAAGGAAGATCTCCTTCCTTTATTACCTCGAAAAGAGAACCATTACACCAAATAGGTAATGTGGGATAAAAAAACGCTTTCGTCTTTTAGTCACTTAAGTCACTTTATGAAAAAAAGTAACTTAAAATTATAATATTAAAGTGACTTTATAACAATACTTTATGAAATAAAGTATCCCAACTTTAGAGTCTGAACTCAGATATAAAATAAATGCCCAAGTAACCCTGTGACTGACTGGCATCCTCTGAAAAGCGGCCATTAGACTATCTAGATGGCTAGATAGGCTAATCAAGGATAAAATTGCATTACTGCAAAAAAGGGGACATTACAAAATTTTGTTAAAAAAATTCATCAAAATTTCGCTAAATAGCCAATCCTAGTTCTGGTTTGGATTCAAATTCCGAGATTCAGCAAAAATGTTTTTGGGCGGATTCTAGTACCGTGGGTATATATAGACATTTTCAATATATATATATATATATATCAGTGATCCATAACTAGCCTCGGGTTGTGCGAGTTTTGACAACCCGCGGGCCGAGTTGAGCTGGCCGGGTTTTCATGACCTGCCAGCATGACGCGCAGGGTCATGACCCGCATGACTCACAGAGCCAACGGGTCATGCCATGATCCACTGGGTCCATGGGCTATAACCTGGCCGGCAGCAGTCACGGATTGCAAATAAAAAAATAAAAAATAAATAAACACTTTTTCCTATAAAAAAAATTTACATATGCTTTCTAATTTGCCCTAAAAAGCATTCTATTTGATTGTTATGAGATGAGAGGAAAAGTGAGAGAGAGGAAGAAAAACAAGAAGCCGTAGGTTTGCAACCAGCAGGGAAGAAGAGCATCAAGGAGACCACAAAATCACATCGGGAAGGCATAGGTTTGCATTGAGAGCATCAAGGAGTCCATAGCAGTTGTTCCAAGACTTCTCAACTCATTTGAAAGAGTTGAGTGTTAAATTTTGTAGATTTTGTTGGTTTTTTTTTGTATGTTTATGGATTTTCCATTTTTTTATTCTTTTTTTAAAGTTTAACTTTCCAAATCTTGAATGTTTTCTATTAAAATATAAATTACATACTTCAATGAGAGAAGTAGAACAATAGAAAAGCCTTGATTTTTTTAAGAAAGAAATGTAAACATGCTTTTACAATTTTTTCTAAAAAAATGTAGGGTTTGCTGATTTTTCTAAAATACAATGCACAAATTTGTAATTTTGTCTTATTGCAGCAGCTTTCAAGTTTTGAAAACATTAATTCTTCCCAATGCCTCCAAAGTGTGAATCTTGGAAATATATTGAAGAGTTTTCTGGTAGACAATAAAACCAAACAAAATGCATATTTTGTAAAGAAATTTATCATGGTGGCATCAATAGGTTTAAATACCATATTGTCGGCATACCAGGCAATGATGCTGACCCATGTTTAAAGGAAACCCCCGAGGTAATTCATTTATGTTATGTCCGGTTAGAAAAATATGAAGAAGAAAAGGAAACTAAAAAGAGGCAACGGGAAGAGATAAATGCTATTGGCTCCCATTCATCCGCATCCACATCTGCAAGCTATGTTGGAGAGGGTTCTTCCATGCCTCCCTTTCATTCAAGTGCTAGTGCTTCTACTACTGCACCTTCTAGTGGCACTATTACCCTTGGCCCTAGAGTTCGAACATCGACGTTGGAGTGTTATTTTGTGTCACGCACTACTCCTGGTGTACAACCCTCACTTGACAGCATGGGTTGGAACAAGGAGGTCCATGATGCTGCACAAAAACAAATTTGCAAGTTTTGGTACTTTTGCAACATTCCATTTGTTGCAGCCAAGTAATTCTTTTTTATTTGATTGCTTTAAGTTCAAAATTAAATTTTAAAATTTATAGTTTGAAGTTGAACTATGCTTTGTCTAATGATTAATCATAATCTATTTGTGACGGGTCTCCTTATTGGCAAGGCATGATAGATGTCGTAACCATTTGTGGGGTAGGCTTTAAAGCCCCTGCTGATGCTAAGTTAAGTGGCCCCCTCTTGTTAGAAATGGTTAATGATATGAAAGTTGAGCTAGAACACCACAGACAGTCTTGGAGCCAAAAGGGTTGCACCATCATGACAGATGGTTGGACAGATAGGAGGAATAGGATACTCCTAAATTTTTTTGTTTCCTGTGGAGGTGATTGATCATTCTACTTCCCTAAATGTATTGAATAATTTATATTTTATTTTGATTTGTTGATTGATCTATGATAATTGATAATTATTTCTTTTTATTTTCAGGATCCACCATGTTCTTGAAGTTTGTTGATGCTTCCTCACATGTGAAGAATGCCACATACTTATGTGAGGTTATTGAGGAAGTTTATACATGGGGTGGCGGAAGAAAATGTCGTACAAGTGGTGACAGATAATGTAGCAAGTTATGTTTCTGCAGGTAAACTTATAACTTTTTAAGTTTTGATGGAGAGTTATTTATGAATTTATTTAAAATTTTCTTAACACATCTAAATTTCTAATTAATTTAAAATTGTTGCAAGTAAACTTTTGATGGAGAGGCACCCGAAAATTTTTTGGTCTCCATGTGCGGCCCATTGGCTTGACCTCATGTTAGAGGATATTGGCAAGCTTGAAAGGGTCAATCATGTGTTGATAAGGCCAAAAACATTTGCAAGTTTATCTAGAATCATGCATTGGTCCTTAGCATGATGAGGCAATACACGGAGCAAAAGGAGTTGGCTCGTCCTGGTATCACGAGATTTGCCTCAAATTTTCTCACTAAAATCCTTGTTGAAATCAAAGGCAGCTTTGAGACGCATGTTTGTTGGTGAGGAGTGGACTGTCTCATCCTATGCTATGTCCACTGCAAGGATGGATGTGGCAGATTGTATTTTTGATGAGCCAGGTTTTTGGACCCCTTGTGCAAAGATCATGCAGGTAAATATATTTTTGTTTTGTTTGCAACTTTCCAATTTTTCTTGTTTTAAATTTTTAATGCACACTTGTGACTTTACTTTTTTTTAACATTATATGCAGGTCACTGAGCCCCTCGTAGTTCTCCTACAAGTTGTTGATGGGGAGAAGCCCTCTATGGGCTACATATATGAGGGCATGGATAGAGCCAAGGAGGCCATTAGATCCAGGTATGCAAGAGTTGGGGATAAGTATGGCCCCATTTGGGAGATCATTGATAGGAGATGGCAAAACTAGCTTCACAAGCCCATCCATGCAGTAGCTTATTTCCTCAATCCTTCATTTCGTTTCCTTGATAACTTCAAGGTGGATGAGGAAGTTCTTAGTGGCCTCAGTGATGCAAAAGATGTCTAGTGATGGAACATCTACAGTGCAAGAGATAGATGCATATAATAATGAACAAGGGGTGATTTTCGCAAGCAAGATGTGCAAAGACCCTAGGACAACATTGCAGACAAGTAGAAACATATGTTAAACTTAAGATTCTTAAGTTTATGGCTTATGCATTTTGATTTTATAATCTATCCTTAAAGTTGGAAATGAGACTAATTTTTTTTCTTTTCCTTATTTCAAATAGATGGTGGCAAATGTTTGGGCCTACAGCCCCAAACCTTCAAAAACTTGCCATCTGTATTTTGAGTCAGCCATGCAGCGCTTCTGGATGTGAGCGCAATTGGTCCATGTTCGAGCACATCCACTCGATGAGGCGTAATAGATTGTCCGCGGAGAGGTTGAATGAACTTGTCTTCATTCATTACAACCTTCGCCATACAGATTTTGGACACTGATCCTCTCTGATCACTCTAGCAGAGATCGATCCAGAGTCTGAGTGGCTTACTGAGTCTACCGATCTTGTCTTCACTGAGGAGGACCATGAGTGGGTTGACCAGGCAGACAGAGAGGTTGAGGCTGTGGCCATGGCAAAGGAGGAGGATAGAGCACGATCAGTTGCTCGTGCAGCTGATGTTGATCAGAGTGGCACCTCACAGGCAGAGACTATGGCTTGTCAGTCATCCAAGACCTACCTCAAACGCATTTGTAGGAGGCAGATAGACTACTTTGAGGCTGAGCCTGAGCTTGGGGTTGAGCCTGAGCTAGAGCCTGAGCCATAGACTTTCTTTTTTTACACATGTTTGGGAACATTTTATGTCATGGATTTCATGGATTTTATATACATTCAATATTTATAATTTTGCATATCTATGTTTGTTATTTCCTTCAACTACAATTTACGTTTGTACTTATGTGATGGATGTGTGTTTATGTATGTGATCAAATTAGCTTCTATTTGATGATGCTATAGTGTCTTTAAGCTTTATTCAATAATGGGGGCATGAAACAAGTTTTAAATCGTTAAAAATCTTTGTTTTTTCATTTTTCCGAGTCATAGCCAAGTCGTTGTCGAGTCATAGCCGAGTCGTTGCTAAGTCATCGGCGAGTCACGCGTCGAGTCGACTTTGTCGAGTCACAGGAGAGTCCGAGTCATGGAACTCTGATATATATACATATATGTATACATATATACATATATGTGTACATATATATATATACATATATATATATATATATGTATGAATGGATGTATGTATATTCATAGATTCATACATGTAAAATGTCAATGTTCATTCATCATTGGTTCAAACCTTCAACATATAATAATAATAAGTTAGAAGCACGATTCTCATAAAATGATAAATCAATAATTGCCAATAAAATTATAAATAAAATACCTCATATATGATTATATCATATTCATACTTTGCAAAAGTCTCAAAATGTCATTACATGATGAAAATTAAAATTACAAGCCATATTTCATATTTAAAAATTAATATCCAAATTCATCTTCATAGGAATCAAGGTCAACATTTGATTCCTCTTCAACTTCATTTAAGACTAAAGATACATTCTTTGATTAAAGCTAATGAATATTAAAGATATCGAATAACAAAACTTTCCGGAAAGCACGTTCTATTATTTCCATGGACTGTCGAGAAACCATGTCTGATGCAAAAGGAAAGATGAAAATTTCAATAGAATTTGTTAGTTTGGGTGTGAAGGAGATTTGCTAGAGATATTTTGTCAATACGTTGTGAGTGTTACAAGTAAACACGAATCCGACACTTATGTTGAATTTTTCTTCCTACTTGTTCATTACAATGTTCTGCTCTGAGATTATTGTAGCTATTTCTCTTTGTTTTCTCGTACATATTTATTTTCAAACTAAGTTTGATTGCTATTCAAAAAACGCCTCTCCATGCTATCATCGAGTTATTTGCTTTTGAATTTCAATAGATTTTATACAAAGTGAATGTCTAGTTATAGAGCAATTTATTGGGAGTGATCATTAAAGCTCTTTGAAGGCTGAAGCGGCCAACACATGCCCGGATTCCTGTCCAGAATCCTATCCGAATCCGAGCAGAATCAGAACTTGAATTGCACCAAAATCAGGATTCGGGCCATATCAAAGGGATCGGTAACTTAGAAAATTCGTGCCAAAGCATTCAAATAACTTTGATAATTTCCCTATCAACACAACCCCAAGGGTCCTTCAAAAAACCAGGCTTTGATACCATATTACAAAAAGTAATGACAGAATCATTATCAAGACGTTCAATATTCGATGTCAACAAAGGAGCAAAGGTCTCCTTAAATAAGAGTAGCAAACGATTTCCCGGGCAACCTTAGGGGATTAATCTCACCTCAACTCACCCCTTCTTGGCCCCAACTTCGTAGTTAGTAAGCCCAAGATAAGGCATGTTGGGCATCGGGTTGGGTCGTAGGGATACCCCCAAGTTATCAAAAATAAAAGAGTTACAATTGATTTATTCGATAAAGATAAGATCAAAAGAAAAGTAGAAGACAACAAAGAGAATAAAGAATATTCCTAAAGTATATCCTGACAACTTAACTGGTCGTTACAACTAAATATTAAGTATTTTAATAAATAAAAGATAAGGTGCATTGACTATCAAAAGCATCAGGTATTTCAAGTTTCAATACTACTCTTATCATGAAAAATCCAAGGAGACTAAGGAAAAGCAACAGTCAATCCAGCTCAAATCATCAATACTCAAATACCCTCAAAATGGCTTTAATTAACCCCCTAGGCTCAAATTGGAAAACACAACAGCCAACAATGGTTAAGGTCGTTAAAAAAGACATGATTTTGATAGTTCATTGTATCACAAAGAAAAGTTAAGATGGAAGAGAAAAAAAAGTTTCTAAGATAAAAGTTGTAATGGGTATACCCTGATCCATTACCTGAACTCCTACCTCTTAATCAAGAATTTCAAAATCAAAGACACAACAAAGAAGCAGATTTTCAACTATAGAAAATAATAGAACAGCATGGATTTCAAAAAAAGTATTGGCATTGATTGGAACATCTTGACACAGATTTAAACTCCAAAAAATCCTAGTTGGAAGATGACTACAAATTCCCACAAACCTTATACAACCATCTCCCAAAAACGATAGATGGTATTTCAGGTTTCAATACTACTCTTGTCATGAAAACAACAAGGAGACTAAGGAAAAGCAACAGTCCATCCAGCCCAAATCATCAATACTCAAATACCCTCCAAATGGCTTTAATTAACCCCTAGGCTCAAATTGGAAAACACAACAGCCAACAATGGTTAAGGTCGTTAAAAAAGACATGATTTTGATAGTTCATTGTATCACAAAGAAAAGTTAAGATGGAAGAGAAAAAAAAGTTTCTAAGATAAAAGTTGTAATGGGTATACCCTGATCCATTACCTGAACTCCCACCTCTTAATCAAGAATTTCAAAACCAAAGACACGACAAAGAAGCCGATTTTACAACTATAGAAAATAATAGAACAACATGGATTTCAAAAAAAGTATTGGCATTGATTGGAACATCTTGACACAGCTTTAAACTCCAAAAAATCCTAATTGGAAGATGACTACAAATTCCCACAAACCTTATACAACCATCTCTAAAAAACGATAGATGGTGAGGACTACAACAAAGTTGCAGATTTTACAACTATAGATGATGATAGAACGTGGAATTTGAAAAGATATCAACATCATCTTAACTCTCAAAACACTTAACTCCAACAAAAGTTGATGGAAATGCCACCTACAAATTTTCAACAAACTTAATACTATTTTGTGGAAATACACATTAAATGGCGACTGCATAGCTATATCCACTAATCACAAAAGTGCCACAATAATAGGAAAACATTGGAAACAGTTGTAGAACGCTATCCCTATCTATCCTCAATCATTTCTTTGGTTAGTTCAGCACAAAACAATTGTCACCACATATCAAGATGTAGAGTATGTTATTAGCTACCATCGAGATCCTAAAGAGCAAATGTACCTTACGCTACCTATCTTAAACTAGAACTCTGGTGAGCTTGGAAGATAAACTAAAAGAACTACCAATTTAATGTTGCAACTGAAATATTGAAATAACCAATAAATACAGAGAGTGAGAAGTATTCTAATTATGGAAACTAGAAGCTAGGATGACAAACTTCTTACCTTGAGACTGGCAAGTTGTCTGCCTTGGACACCAAAGCACCGTGTTGGTGTTTGAAAACGTTTATGCTATTTAAAGCTACCAATATGCCTTGAGACTGATGTTAGGAGTGGTTAGCTCCAAGTATGAAAGCTCTGCAAGACAACTGGACCAACTATAGGGACAAGACTGCCCTCTGCACTTCTGGCTCTACAAAACCAAGGCAGGTACACCTAATCCAGACTAAACTCAATTCTTTACAACACCTTTTACTTCTGGATTTGAACAACAGATAGATGGTAAGTAAGTACTAAATGCCAACCTAGAATTCATTGACTCTCCACTACCATGGGTGGAATAACAACAACAAATGAAAAGTAAAGAATTTGGTAATGAGTTTGATTTAAATTTGTGGGACAGAACATAGCCAAACCATTCAGACTTACCTCCAAAGAATATACTTGCTTTAGATCAGTGCCTTATCCATTGGGTAAACTCCTAAATACAATACTGAAACTGAAACAACCTATTGGTAAAGATTCAAAGCCATAAACATAAATATCTCAGATCACACACTACAAGATCCTTAGTAGATAACCAAATAGAATCAATGTAATATCCAGAGCATTTTAATTTGATCTAAGATCAAAGACTTGTGGAATACACATATGTATAAGAAAGACTTATACAGTAAGCCAAAAAACTTACAATTCACTAAGATATCACAAAGGAGAGACTTAAAACTTGAGAATACTTATATTAAGTATGATGAAATCTTGCTTCTGCAACAATATGACAAGGAAATACACAGTTCAATAATATGCAAAAGATCATAAGCTTTCTATTCTATCTCAACACAATCTGAAATACATCTGTTATATCCTAGACTAGAAACAAGTATAAGCCTAATGCCTTCTACTTTCCCAATTCTCCAGCTCTTACTAAATGGTATTGAATATTCTTTTATAGGAACAAGAATGCTACAAGCTTTGGACCATTTACGGTTAGGGTTTACAACTAGTCATATCATGACATTCAATTTTGTTGTCAAGTTGAAACCCTATCTCTTCTCTTCAATCTGTGCAATCCGATCTGCAATCAATTTGCCCTAATCCATAGATGTGAGCGCAGTACCCTAAGGTGCAAGAAATCCCAAGCATGACTTTGAAAGTAGCTCACATAAATGCAGAAATGACCAAGCATTTATCCTTTGATATAAAATCCTTATCTGTCAACTCTAGTCTTCAATGCATCTCAGTATATCAGATTTCTATTCCTTTGGTCTTCAATAGCTGTTCAGAATCGATCCATAAGATCAGATTGCAGCATTTACAGCTCTGAGATCAAATATCTAAGTCCACCGCCATGAAACCCTCTGAGTCAAAGATTTAAATATTCAAATTACAGTTATAACGGTCACAGGTGGCGCGGACAACAATTTGGACGGTCGAGATCAAGTCGTTGCATAACTTTAAAACATATCTATAGATCCTCTTAAGTTACCCGGGCTCAAAATCAGATTGGACAGTGGTAGCAAGGCGAAATGCCTTAATGATTAGATCTTGCGCATCTTCCTTTTGAGCCTTTACGCTGTCCGTTGGATTAAATCTGACTTGTCTGCATTTTAATTTATTTTTGTCCTCGGCCTTTAACCTGCACTTTAACTCTGGCTTTATCTGGAGATTGTGCGACTGAGTAATCTCCAAGTCGCTGAACATTTTAACTAACCCTGGGTATATTGGGAGATTACACGCACGTCGCTTGATTCAATACATATCAACGGTTCTGATCTGATCCTTGGAAACTTCACATTAACTTGATCCTGACCCAGGTTCATCACAAGATTACGCGCCATCCACAGGATCAACACTGCATCCACAATTCAGATTTGATCTTGGCTGGCCCACTTTTAACTTTACTTGACTTGATTACAACCTTAGTTCATTCCGAGATTGCGCGACTGGAGGGAATCGCCAAGTCGCGAGAACTTTTCTTAACTTCAGAGTTTATCCAGATATCTAGCGCAAGCCCTTAGATCAACATTGCATTGATTGTTCAGATTCGATCCCAGACAACCCATGCTTGACTCAAGGTCTGTCTGGAGATTGCGCGACTGAAGGAATATCTAAGTCGCTGGATGAAAAGCTAACTCCAGAGTTTATTTCGAGATTACACGAGAACCACAAGATCTTATCTTTAATCAACGGTCCAGATCATATCCGTGCAACTCGACTTGGCTCAGAACTTAACCATGCTTGACTCAAGGTCTATCTAGAGATCACGCGACTGAAGGGATCTCCAAGTCACGAGATAAAAAATTAACCCTTGAGTTTATTCCGAGATCTCACGCCAAGCACACGATCTAAACAAGATCCACGGTCTGCGTGTAATCTCCAAATATATCATGACATCATCTTTTAATGTGAGATTAAGCGCCAATCACTCATTTCGATCCCGATCTACGATCCTCACCAAGTCTCTAAATACTTTTGTACTTCATCAAATCTTTACGAGATTAAATGCCAGCGCCAGATCTCTGCTCTGATCAACGGCCATGATCTTGTTCCGTGCAAACTCCACCAGAACTCAAACTTACCTTTCTTAACCATGATCAAATCTGGAGATTGCGCGACTGTGTGAAACTCGAAGTCGCTGAAGCACTTGCCTAACTCAAGTCATATTACGAGATCACGCGCAATCCATCAGATTATGTCAGAAATAGAACTCGATCAACGGCCAACACTAAATCTCAAGACATATTTGTACTTGACCATTTCATTGCGAGATCTAGCGTGAACCGCACATCTCTGACAAGATCGATGACCCTCATTTAATCTCGAAACATTTTACTTAACCCTGAGTCCATTACGAGTCACGCGACCAAAGAGAAAAAGTAACCCTGCCTCTGACTCTGGGTCTATCTAGAGATCACGCGACCAACTGAGTCTTTGAATCGCTGAAAGAAAAACTTAACTCATGGTTTACTTCGAGATCACACGCCAGCCACAGGATTAGATCTGCATCGACGACCTACGCTAAATCTCCCAAAGAAAGAACTGACTTGGACTTTATCTCGCGACTTAACACGAACCGCACGATCAAGACTATCTACGGCCTGCGCGAAATCTCCAAGAGAAAAGAGCATATTCCATTTCATCACGAGATTAAGAGATACAAGCCCGCGCCAAGTCACTAGATATAAAGGAATATTCGATTTCGATTACGCGACTAAGAGAGACTCAAAATCGATAAAGCGCACATGGGATTTGCTAGGACTTAAGTGGCTTGAAAAGTAACATGAAATTAGAACATGCCTTGAAGGGTTTAGGGTTTTAGCCAATTTTGACACAATCAAGACTTAGGGCTTTAGGCCAGAGGCCATGAATAATTGCAGAGGCAAGGGGAAAGAGCTTGGAACCATGGAAAATTTTTAAGTGCTAACACACCGTGAGCACATCTGCGCATTGTCTTGTAGTTCGTACAGACAAAAACGAAAAGATGCTCCTAGCTGACTCTTGCACACTCCTCTATGCTCTATGAACCTATTCATCACCTACACAAAAATAGGGAAAATTGTTGGCGTTGTATAGGGGCTTGCCACAATCAAACCCCCGTTTTGGTGTTTCCACCTACACGAACAGCCAAATAGATAAATTTGGAGTAAAACCGATAAATGATAACGTAATAGAAACAAACCCAGAATAATGGAGGAAACCCTCTATTACGTGGGATATGCAAACAGAAAAAACCTCACTTAACTGAGGGAAACCCGTATTGCATGAAATAAATGATATTGACAAAGTAATAGAAACAAACCTCACTTAATGGAGGAAAACCCCTATTACACAAAGATCATACTAAAATATAATGCATGTATTGATAAGACAAGATATTAGATGTATAGATAAGAGAGAAGAGATAGCATTACGCAGCCGAGACCCCTCTCTTCAGATGATAGCTTTGCTTATGTAGATGAGGAGACTAAGCTACCATGAGATAGAGTGTAGATTTTGATAGAGCTTCACTATGGAGATCAGAATGAGACCCTTGTGTTGCCAGGGAGTGAAAATGAGGATATAGGGTTTTGTTGCTCAAAGTGGGCAGTGGTAACCGTTTCAAATGCATCCAATAGAAGGGACACACGTCAAAAATGATCTGATGCGAAATATGCTCCTTTTGGAAACGGAAGCTTTCAAGGACAAGTGTCCACCGCGTTGTTGTCCGACCAAATCAACTTTAAATTTGGGTCGAGGGTCATAAATGCTTCTCTTAAAATCCACAATGTTAGAATGTGAATGCTCAATCGTGGATTCCACCATAAATGCACCGGCCCTAATACTCAAGTATCATAAATACAAAGGGTGCAATTTGCAACTCTACACAAGTGAAGGGGGTGAAGGGGGGAGGATGGACCCAACAGATGTCCTAATTGCCAAAATAGTGAAGAAACCACACGTCTCTTGTATACTACAAGTTTTCAAAACAAATATGGATCCTCTAGGAACCACAAGCCCAAAGCATTGTTATGAGATTGCGCCAGTGACAAGGAAAAAGCTGATAAAGAAAAATTTCCTCTAATTTAAATCATATAGAAAAGAAAACTTTCTAGGGAATATGGAAAGACTTAAAAGACAGAACTCTACATTATTTATTGAACAATCAAATCAAAGGGCAGATCAGGTAATATGAAAAATATCAGCTAGTATATGAAGCATAGCAATCATATACCCTCACTGTATAAAAGACAGATTTCAGGCCTCCTGTATGATAGACCTTCAAACAGCACACGATTGAAACTTCCCCTTCTACTACAAGATGGGCAACATTACGATTCTAGGAATTTAGTACCTATTTCAAATCAATTTGATCCAATGACATAATAGCGAAGACATACCCAAGAATCCTGGAAGTCTTGATAAGAAATACGATGCACCAACATCAGGGTGTAGTCCCAGTCCTGTTTCTGGCATAGCATAAAGCTGCACAATTGCATCCAGTACACAATGTATCTCAGAGATAACACATGTTCAATTTAGAGATTGAAATGCAAATATTCAAAACAGTCAGACCAACAATATATGGCTCAATACTCAACAATCTATCATCGCATCAATAACATAAACGTATTTAATCTAAATTCAGTTGTATTCATTAATCATGAGAACGAAAACACTGGAGGAAAGAAAATGTCACAACATAAAAGGATTGAGGCAATCAACATGGCTGCACATGATTTTACCAAGTGAAAATAATTATCTAATAATCTCGGACCTTGCAATTAAGGATGCCCGCTGAGAAAAGGATTGGTGTCTAGTAAACAAGCATCATACAAAAAGCATGGAATATTAGCCATATAGTATCTAGATAGAAACAAAACCTACTAGAGCTTTGGGCAAAATTATATCACTTCAAAGTTTGTTTTCTCAGTCGCAAATATTAGGTAAGGATTTCTCAAAGGGAAACTTAAGCAGAACTAAAGACAGTATCTTGCAATTCATTCAACAACTAAAGATATGGAAACTCTAGACCAAACCCTTTCAAGAAGTTTGCTGGAAAAGTCACTGAACATTTTTATCAAATAAGCAAGAAGAGTAGAATAAGTACAGTCTTCTCTGTTGCAACTCGAAACTTGCCATGAATAGAAATACCAGAACCTCCTCCCATAACAATCCCATTCAGCAAAGCAACCTTCAACAACAAACCCATCAGCAATCTTCAGTCAAAATTAGTATATTTAGAAAGGGTAAGATTAACTTCCATTTGTCACAGACATTAATTAAAAAGCATTAGCTTACTCTAGTTTTAATTTAATGGGAAATCATATTATGAAAGCCCACTTACTTGAGGTTTTTTGTAAGTTGCAAGAGTATAGTTCATGATATATTCATTCCAGAAATACTGTGGACCAAGACTGTAATCACCTGATTAGCAGAATCAAAAAAGTAAATATCAATGTGCATAGGAATGTTCTGATCTCATTATCAAGACATTTTAGATTTAGGACCACATAGAACAATACAAGATGCAGAAAGATGGTAAAACCCTGAATTCAAAGCAAATTATGGCAGTAATGCATAAAAAATAGTATCTAAATCTATACACTTTGACCTCCAGTGTTATATCAACTAGTGGCAATTCAAACAAGTGTCAGAAAGAGCTGTACATAGCAGTGCAATGTAGAAACCAAACTTCTGAAACAGTTAAATTGAATTTTGATGGTGCATCCAAAGTCAAGCTGGGTGAAGCCAGGGTTGGTTTAGCGATTCATAACTTTGACAGAAAAATGTTGTAGCTGGTTCTATATACGTTGGCAACAAAACCAATAATGCTGCAGAATAGGAAGCTCTCCTAGTGGGCACTATGGTGGCTTATGTGGCAGGTTATAAGAGATAGAGATAGACCGAGATTCCAAAATTGTAGTGCAAGCTGTAAAACAAAAATATTGTCCTAACTTGATCTTGAGCGATTGTAGAAGAAATATAAAATTGGATGAAGAAATTTAAAAATGTGTTGATATCTCATTACTTCATAGAACAAAACAAACTAGCACACTGCCTTGCTAATCAAGGGTTAACCAAAAAAAATTCTACTGCAATGGAAAGCAATAATGCAAATGATCAATATTATAAAAATGATAAAAGATAATATACAAAGAAAATTTGAGCAGAAGAGTGCATATCTAGGGCAGAACAAGGCGAATTTCAAGCAACCCCTAGTGAATTAGAAGCAGATTCAAAGCAAAATTCATAGCAAGTGCGACTTTCAGCAACTAATTTAGGCGATCAAACTCAGAGTTTAAGGATGATTTTATAAGGAAAAACAGATCAAAGGCATTTTTTTCTGCCCTAACAAGAGCGAATTCATTCCAGATTTGAAGGTGAGATTTAAAATCATATCAAAGGTGTGAATTCCATCAATTGAAGTGTGATTTCCAGTTAGAGATGTGAGTTGAAGCAGAAACAAGGTGAATTATGAGATCCAAGTGAATTATTTACAACTTACATGCACAAACTACTATTATGTGGTAAAATAAAATAAAAATATGATGTCCGTAACTAAGAATTGTCTTGGAAATCAACTAACATATAAAAACACATAATGGAATGGCCATAAAAGTAAGACATACCTGAATTTCCTGCAAAACAAACATTTGCAACATCTCCACCAGAACAAAATGCCCTTCCTATACCCTGCAATATGAATGTCACATAAAGTTAAAAATATGGATATTAGCTAGATTGGGATGATCATCGACATAAGTAATGTGAAAGACAGCAATATGTGAAAGGCATGATCACAAACAAATTGCTTAAGCTTGATTCTCATAAAATCAAGAACTTGAGAGATACTCAATATGCACATCAATATTATTTAGGTATAACGCCCATATCTAGGTGAGAAACACGTGAATACATGCACAATAGAATATCCTCCTTGAAACAAGACAATGTTTTCAGGACAGAAGAGTTTTTGAAAAGGAAGATAATTTCAGCTATGTAGACTAGAGTTATTCAATTTGTGCCCCCTTCCCTTTGTTAATAATTCCACAACCTTCATGACCCAAGATCCATGCAGATTCTCCCTGAGATTGTTTCTAAAAATATCGATTACAAACTGGGTGCATTTCCCATCATATTTGAAATTCAATTAGCTAGATGTTTCCCATTAGGAAACTCCCAGTAGAGACTACAAACACACCAACCATGTTTGTTACAAACCTTAGATATTGAGAAAAAAGGAAAGAAAGGCATACCGTAGTGGTCATATATGCATTATCTATCCAATAGAAACATGGGTGACATTATGTGCTCCTCCGTTTTTATCACTTATACAACCTCCAAAAGGAGAAAAGATATATTTCTTTTAATTTTAAGAGTAGTAGTTTAAAGTGAGCAACAATTTAAGGAAAGCATCAAGCTGTTGACAAAAGGACAATTTCTGCAACTGAAAATTAAGTAGAAAGGACTCTGAAAATTCATGTGTAGAATGGTACATTGGAAAACAACTTGGGAAGGTTTTATCCAGTTTTCCAAAGAAGTGCAGCTATGTCTTGTGTTCCAACCATTTGATTTGGCTTGGTAGATAGTGCCACTTGTAGTACTTATGAGACATGGATCACATGAAGAAATGCCACCATCAACATGATTGTATAGAAAGAAAGAAGAAATGAAGAGTATTAATCTCAACAAATAAATAAAATTGGTTAATGAAACTTCAATAGACTACCTACACAACTCCATTGTTCAAATTACTTACAAAGAATAGGTTTGTACTCAACCTAGGATGTGCAATACTCTTGAGATGCCTTTGATCCTACCATCATGGAATCTGATCTTGACTTTGCCATGTCTAACAATATGAAGTATAGTGACCCAAATAAACTCTTCCACCATAAATGCTATCATATTCCAAAAAAACCCACTCTATGTTAGAAGTCAAAAAAGAAGCTCCAAGGTCAACTAGCAATGACCCGAGCCAATTTTTATGCCAAATTTTTGGACTTTTCCCATTGTTTAATAGATCGGTATTTTTCCAGACAATTTTGTGTACTTTTAGAACAGATTTCTGACTATAATGTATCTAACAAATGATCCACATATTTTTTAGCAAGTTTCCATTATATTACATTCATAGAGGACGGTGCCAAAGGATGGAGAGCGAGAGTGAAGGTATTCGTAGGGGCTAGGGCATCCGTGCCCTAGCCTCTGTTGTCAATCATTGCCTAGGCGAGTTTGGAGGTGGTTGGAAGGAAGCCGGGTGGTGTGTGGAGGGGACGAGGTCCCTCATTTTTCATGCTTCTTTCAATTGCTTTGTTGTGATTTGTTGAGGCGGTTATGTGGAGTTCGCGCAAAGGGAAGTTTTTCGTAGGGAGGATTTTTGGGAGCCAAGTGTTTCTTGGATTGATTGTTGTGGTTCGCTTTTGGTGATTCTCTAGTTTTTTATTGGGGTTTGTGTGTTGGGTGGTGAGAGTTTAGTTTTTGCCTTACATAGAAAATAGTGGAGGTATCTTTGGACAACAAAACTCCCCCTTCGGAGATGTTGTATTAGGGGCAATCTTAGCGCCTCTCACTCGTGAGAATCTTGTTTTTGGCTTGTTTAGTGTAGGTATGGGGTGAGATGTCCTCTCAAATGGAGGGTTTTAGGCCTACAAAGGTTAATGGGTGCCTTGCAAGGAGTGAGATTAGGCCTCTTCTTGTGATTCACCCTGATTCAGTGGAAGAAGATATTAATTATCTTTCTAATCATGCCTTGATTTGCAAATTAATGGGGATCAGGGTGTCTACCTTTCTTAGAGTTGTGCGCTTGCCACACATGAAATCCAGAGGGGCAAATGGAAGTGTTGTTGGTTGCTAAAGGACATTTTTTGGTAATTTTCTCATGCATGTCAAATACAAACAATGTTTTTGAAGGGGGGTGGGGGGCGGGGGGTGGTGGCTATTTCTATGATCAAGTTGATCTCTTTATCAAACCATGGCACATTGGATTCAAGCCTATTGAAGAGCTTCCATCAAGGGTTCTTGTATGAGTGAAGGTTCCATGGTTTCCATTAGAATTTCGGCAAGAGGCATCTACAATTTAGTTGCAGCCCAGCTAGGAAAGCCACTGGGAAAGCCATTGGGTCCATCGCGACAAACTTCGGAAAAAAAAGGTAATTGCCTATGCCCATATTTGTGTTGAAATTGATTTAAGCAAGCCATTACCAGATTCTATGGAAATTCAATTAGGATCAAACTCATGGATCTGTTAATATTATGGCCTTTACGGTCAAGATCAACGCTTATTTATGGAATAAATAAGAGGATGAAATTAAGGAAATAATAATAGAATATATTTTGGTAATATATTTATTATTATTAATTACCCTTTGTCAAAAAGAATTAATTAATTAATTTTTATAAAGAGATAAAGTGCGATTTTGTAATAATAAATAATAAGCATTAATTATTTATTTATTATAAAATAATAAGCCTCTTGGGTGGCCCAAGTCAGCTGACTCCTAGGAGAAGAGTTAAGCACTCCAAATCTCATATATATACATTTTTGATCCAAGAGGAGAGACCACCAAAAACATAACGTGTTTTCCTCTCCTTCAAGAATCGAAATCATCCATTGTGCAACTTGGAGCAGCGAATTCCATCATGTATTATAGGATCGAATTCATCCTCTTGCTGGAGCGAAATCCTGCCATTAATGAGTGAACTTTAGTTAGCTATAGAGGAGCGAATATTGTTATGTGAAGTCAGCGAGTTCATCAATGAGCAAACAATTGGATCAGCGAATTTATGGTGCAAACTAGAAATGTATTTACATCAAATCTATAGTATATATAATTGGTGCTATTATTACAGCATATATATGTGGAAGAACTCAAGTAAAAATTCAGGACTGCACATCAAGTGCAGATTGGTTGCAGTTATAATTGTAGATCGTAAGACACACATAGTGCTGGTTGCTGTCACCTTGGATCTAAGTTGAAAGAAGCCCTAGGTGGGCTAATTGGCACATACATTGGAAAGGTTGAAGGCATAGTCAAAGTCTGATTTCTAGGTACTATCATTCCTCCCTTGTGATTTCTTATATCATATCATGTGCTTAGTTTTGTTAGATTGATATATTCCTTGCTAGAATCTGTAATATATTAACATGGTATCAGAGCCTAGGTTGAGTAAAAGATCCATTTCAGATTTAGGAATTCAGTCTAACTCTTTCAAAGCTAAGAATGGCAAACTTGGGTTTGGCCGATATTTGACTTTTATGAGGGTTTCGATTCGTAATAACCTCGATTGTGAAGGTTGGCATCATCTTAAGAATTAAGATTTGAAATTTGAACATGCAAATGGTTTTGATGTTTTCATTGGTTGTGAAACCACCTCATGATTGGTTAAGGAGATAAGAGGGATTAGATCTCAAGGTTGTATCAATCCAATCTTATATATTTGGAAGGACCAAATCACTCTAAATTATCTAATTAACAAGGTACAAACTAACCCTCCCTTAACTGATTGATACAAGCTTACATTGAGAGGGAGTCTAATCTTTTGATAAAATCTAAGTTTCAGAAGGAGAAGTTAAGGAGTGGATCATCTTGAGTAACACATGCCCCAGAGATCATAACTTGGTGTGGCATAAGACATTCATGGATAAATTATTTAAATATACTATGAGTTTCCATGGCAAGAACTATATACTGGATACATGGGTTGGAGAGACCTACCTGGGGGATGGCATAAGAAGGAGTTTTAATCATGGGCTCACTTGGTTTTGTAACTCTTTCCTTTTGCATTTTGAGTAGATCTTACTCCATGAGCATGGCTGACTAACATAGCTGATTATTAGCATGCCTTATCTTAACATATTTATGTTATATTATGAGAACACATCTTATAATTGATTAAGCATAGCTGATTAGTTAACACATTTGTATGTATGAGGAGTATACTTTACAACATACCTTACGTTATATGTTATATCTAACGCTGTTATGGGAACATACACAACTGTTTGTTAGTATAACTGAGTAACTGGTTTTACATTGATATATAGGTGCATACATTATATATTGGTGGATGAATGTATGATTGAAATGTGACTGTTATACATACCCTGACTATTAGCTAATTAACTTCATGTATGCTAAGGAAACATACTTTATATTGCTTTGGCATATTCTTCTTATGGGAGCATACTTTACATTGGCATGTGTTGTGTATGTCACAGTTGGCATATTTTATGTATGTGAAGATACCTTTGTTGTATGTATGTGTAATGTCCCCTTTTTCGGGCACATTATTTATGTTGCATCGTTAGCCGTTTTATCTTGGCCCGATAGGCTAACTAGGGCTTGACTGGGATCAGTATGATATTTGGCCTAGGGAATTCAAGTTCCAGGCCAATCAGAGTAGTTTCCGCAAGGTTTCCAGATACTTACTATTTATAGTAAGTTGACAAAGTTCAGTCTTCATGGCATTTCAGTATTGGACTTGGAGCGTATCGCCAAGAGCTTTCCGGCAAGCTATCACACGTCACCTTCCGAGTTCATTTGGTCATCCATTTTAATGCCAGAAGATTTCATACTTTATTATTATGTCACTTTATTATTAAATGGATGTATTACTTTAAAGTGAAAAAAAAAGTGGGAATATGAAAGGTCAAATAAGGGAAACTAAAGAGTCACAGCTATTGCTTTAAAAGAAGGAATGGAGACTCATTTGAGACATCCTTAATTTATAAATTCATTTTCTCTTGGAGAATCCAGAGAGCTTCCAGCTTTCGATTCTGAAACCTGAGGACGGACACCTTTAGGCTTTCTCGGTGGATTGGACGGAAACCCAGTTCATCTCTGAGGTGGATTCGTGACGGAGTTCACCATTGCACTTCCCGGTTCTTGTCATTTGATATTATTGCTGAATACTGTAGTTCAGATTTTGGATTGTTGAAATCCCATCATTATTGTATTGTTGTATAATGCAATAAGATTTGCTGAGGGATTTATTAGAACATATTGTTGGTTATTTGTTGTGAATCAATGGTTTATTTGCATGGATGTGTATTTACTTAAATCTTGGGAGTTATATTTGAGGAAATTTGGGAAAATATCCGGTTTGGGACATTTCAGTGGTATTAGAGCTGGTTTTCCTGCCAGCCTGTGGAGTTTATTCAAGAAACAAAATTCCAGAAACGTTTTTATCAGAGTTGAAAATGATTTATCTAAAATTTTTATAAGAGTTTTTTATTAGAGACAACAAGAGGATTCCAGTTCGAACGTGGCTTTACATATTGTAGCAGTGATCAAAGAAACAAAGTTCTGGTGTTGATGTAATTTCTGGGAAGTCTTGTGGAAGACTGAGGTAATAACAGGGCTGAGCGTGCATAACAGACAGCTTTGGTTAGCAGACTTGGCGTATTAGTTGAAATCGCAGATGGATGAATGATGGGGCGTCATGCTTGAACGCACTGTTTCGCTGATAGCGGGTGGTGGAGTGTATATTCTTGTGTAGAAGTTGACTGGTCGCCCTGCCTTGGCATGGTCACTAGACTGCGTATCTACATACGGCTGGGTGTGTAGCGACTACATTTAAACAGTTGACCGTTGCAGCAGACATTCCGAAGTTGTGGAAGGAAGAGACGACGCATCACAGCGTGACTGGAGGTGACGAGATAGGGGACTGCAAGAGGCCAACTTCTGAGTGAGACTAGCTGCGTGGAGGTGAGGTCGTGTTACATACGCTCACCAACTAGAGTCTTGGTAACTACAATCTATGACGTCGGCCGCCTAATCTAAACATCGACATAAAGTGACAGTATTGAGCATACACAGTAGTTGGGCTGGTGAAGAAGACGTGCATAGTTATCGCAGGCTGGAGGTGACGTTTAAATGAGAACGGGACTGGTATTGGAAAGGTGAGTGCAGACTTTTGTTGCGAGTCGACAGACTCGACTGGAGGGGCTGCGACAACATACAGATAGCTGGTGATAGATGCCAGCACACAGTGTCGAGCACATGGTGTTGTGAACGCCAAATGGGAGGGGTGCACGGGCTGAGAAAAACATAAACCGCAGACAACACACTGAGAAACACCTCGCGTAGGCATACAGGAAGGCTGAGACAATAACATTACATACATGCTTGGCATTTGAGTAACATTTGTTGTGTATAGCGGTTGAGACCAGCATTGCATTGCTAGCGGAGCTTTGGCTGTGTTGACAGTCTGTGGGGAACATTTTACATGGTGTCATTCTGTGAGTTGCTCATCCGATGTTGCAGATGTGTTGACATTTTGTGACCTAGCACTTGTTGCAGACATCCTTATTCTGTGATATTTTTGAAATACAGTTCATCATTCCGTAGCAATATTGTGTCGCGAGTTTGAAACTGCAGTTTCGTGAAATTTTGTGCCTACGATGATTCCAGCACTGGTGTGGGAACTCAAGCTTTGAGAAGAGACGACTGCGAGCTGCAGTGGTATTGTTCAAGAAATCTGCAGCAGTATTTGAGAGGATTGGAATATGATGGGATGCCTCTTGGGTGGAGTTTATTAAGTGATGGTTTTTTGTTTTGATATTGGAGCACCAGCATTCAGATAGGCAGGGAAAAGAAGCTTGAAGACTGCTACAATTGTCTATAAAGGATTGCTGTTCTGAGAACATGTGTGGTCCATACTTGGAGGAACAAGCAAACCTATGCTTGTGAGAAGAAACTAGCAGCAGTTGCATGCCAGATGTTTGACGAAATGTCATACTTTCAAAGCAAAGAATAAGGGCAAATTGAGCAAGGAATAATAATATAGATTGATGTCGGAGTTTCACTTTTCTAGCAACATGAGTCTCTTCTTGATTACCGAACTGTCAAAAGTGGAAGGTTAAGATTGTTTGGGTCACTCGTTGAAAAGGAGAATAGGAGCTAACCGCTTCTTATTGATGTTAGTATTCAGGTTGTTGTCAAGGATAGACTTCTCTCTAGAGCAGAACAAGGAATTCAGTGATCAACTTGCAAACAGTGATTTCCAGCATCCGTATTAGCAGAAATAGGCTAACTATAACAACTCCCTGTTGGTGTCATGTCCAATTGAACATTCATGTGTAGAGACAAGTAGAACTACAATTGGTTTAAAATATTTGGACTGACTGAAAGAATCAGATATTTAACACTTTGTATGCCAAGCGTTTGATAAAATATCAAACCCTTTCAACTGAGTTTGGAGCAGAACAAGCAGGGAATATTACAGAGAACTGAAACTCAGAAAAATAAGATTGAATACAAATTGTTTAACAAATTTTCTGTGGAATCAAGGGTAGTCTTTTAGCGCATCAGATTTGGTGGGAAACAAAACAAAATATAACAATGGAAAATTTGGAAGGCAAGGTGTTCTCAAAGGAATTCAATGACACCTTTAAAGGTGAACATTTAAGGGACCTGCACAAAGAGATTGAAATTGGGAATGAATTATATTGCCTTGGATGGCAATTGGAGAATATGAAATTTATGGGATGTGTGTTTGTCAAATTGGAAGAGATAGATTTATATCTATCTAGGATAGGCTAGACTGATTGTAAGCTCCTCAATTGGGCCTTGCAGCCCTCTATGATTGCTTTAGTCCAACACAAGTTTAGGGAACATCCTCATAAAGATGTTAGGCTTGCAGTTGCTTCATGTCTCAGTGAGATCACACGGATTACAACTCCTACTACCCCTTATACCGATTACATTTGGAAGCAGGTATTACAACTGATTGTGGACAGTTTAGGTGACTAAATAATGATAAAATTCTTACCTTTGGTAAGCAGGCAAAAATCTTGGAATTAAAGGCAAGAACTAAAAATTTTATTCACATGATGAACCTCGGTTGTGATAAAATGATTCAACAGTTATTTCAGTGTCTACTAAGTAATTTCCGGAAGCATCATCCAGACAGGGTAAAGGCTTGCATGAAAACTATCATGTCCTTGATCTTAGATGAGGACAATGACATATGTAAGCAGTTGCAATCAGATTTGTTGGAAATCTGGAGAGGGGAACAAAAGACCTCACCCGTGGCATATGAGCTCTTAGATGAATTCATTGAGCATAAGGTTGAAAGGCTCAAGGGATTTATGACTAAAAATGAGCAAACATCAATAGGCATACAGGTTACAGGGTCTCCGAAAATGAGCAAGAACCAAATGAGAAGAGAGCAGATTTGTTCTACATGCCAAGGGGCTTGGTCTCTTGAACATGTTTGTGATATTATGCAGGGAAAAGATATGGTTAAAGATGGTGACAACCAGTTGGATGCCCTTAACAATTGATGTCATGAGGAATTGTTGGATGACATAATGGCAACCTTACCCCTTCATACAAATCGGATTGAGGCTTATGATGACCGTGATAACACCTGTGAAGGATATGAGGAATCATGTGATTTCTATAGCAGCACATCACTTATGAATAATGAGGATTTGGATGACCAGCCAGAGAATGTCTTTCAAAATAACAATAAAGAGAAGCATGCTTTGAATAATCAGCTAAAGGTTAGTGATGATGTCATTATTGCAACTCTTGCACATCATGATAGCACTCACCGGATTATTTAAGATCTTTACAAGAAGGCTCAGATGGAAAAAGAACAAATTGGTATTGGGAATGAATCTTGTGTTGCTGATTTACAGGGGTCAAAACAGCTTGTGAGGTTTGGAAATTAGAATATCTATGTTTACTTTCAGATCGCAACTACCTGATATAGGTTGCTGAAGAATGTGTTGAGCAGTTGAGGAAAAAAGATGATGAGGTTAATAAGCTCAACAGAGAACTCAATGTTGCTCAGGAAACATTGGAGCACACACATCTTGCTCTTCAAGAAGCAAGAAATCAAATTGTGGCCACTAGCCAATTCAGGGAACAGGGTGACAAAGAAAGGTCTGAGTTCTTTCAGGAAGTGATTCAAGAACTTGATAGCATACAGCAGACTTATGACTTGGATAGCTGTCCCAAAAGATCAGATAACAAATCTCTAGATCATCCAGGACCACTTTATGAGTTGGATAACTTTCAGTCGGTTGACAATTTCTTGTTTGCATTTGACATTTGATAATCCCCTTTTTGAGCTAGATGAGGAAGATATTTCCAGTTCCCATGACGAGGATGAGATTTATTGCAGGATTTGGGACCTAGGTCCAGTTACTAGAGATAAGTCTTGGTCTGAGATTCTGAACCCTTTTCCCATTTGCTTTCCACATATTTCTGAAAACCCAAAAAAAAGTACTCTATTGCACTATCTTTCGACAGCTCCCACATCTTGCATCATCTGAAATCAACTTGAGTAAATGTAAAGGTAAGGCCCCTCATGATTAACAACAAATCATATTTACCATTGAGCTTATCCACGGTCAGGAACCAACACGAAATGAACCTAGGAATCTGTTGCGTGATCTTTCGCAATCTTAGCATACAAACGATTTTGATCTAGAGAGGATAAGATATCTTGATATTTTATTCTACTGTAAGAACACCATAGAGTTTGTAAGAACGCAGCAATAATACAATATCGTACCTCTTCACATCGTCCACAAGACTAGACCAGTATCATTTCGATCCTCAACAATAAGCCAGATTTCTGCTTCCCTCTAAAGTCAGTCGTTTCAACCGGTCCTCCTCGCCTTGGTCTGTTGTCATGATCAACGAGCCTATATCAATGTTGCTTGCATTCAGAAACCTAGACTTGTCGAGAGCAACAGCCAATATTCGATCAAATTGCTAGTACTTGTTGCATGCCCACCCTCCTTTTGCCCGTCAATGATAATGAGACGGAGAAAGCTTATTGGACTCTTGCTCTAATGAAAGAGAATGGTGGTCGTCGTCTCTACCATAAGTACCGTTTGGAGACCTCGATAGCAAAACATCTGTTGTGGTGAACTCCCTCCACGCATTACACCATTCTTGTATGAAATGGAGAGAGCCTCGTCTCTCAAGTGCAAAGAAGAATTGCCAAGTGTTGTGAGAGTGTCCCCCCTTTCAGGCTCAAAATTGACGGCCCAAACCATCGAACATAGGCATGCAGAGCAATTAAAGTAAACATAACAAAGGAATTAGTTGCAGGACTTTTAAGTGCCACCAATAATAATATTAAGCAAGACAAGTCTTGAGACGTTAATAATATCCTCATAGATATATGTTTCAAACCCTACTTTGATACCATGTTGATTTTTTCATATTAGAAATGAAGATAAACAACACAAAATAAAAATAGTGAATACAAAACACAGTAATTACCCTGGGAAAACCCTCCAACTTGAGAGAGAAAAACCCAGCAACAAAAATCACTTTATTGATGAATAAGCAAAAGTTTGAAACACAATTTTCCCAAACACAGGGCTCAAACTAAAGTGATGATTAACAACACTCCTATGATCTGCAGACAATAATAAATACTACTATTTGTATCAATGATAAGAAACACAAGATATCAATTTGTATGTGTATACAAATTCCTCCTAGAAGAATATATAAAATTTCCTTGACCCTTCATTTTCTTGTCGCTACAAAGTGAAGACCCTTCGTTGTCTTGACCCTTCATTGTCTTGACTCTTCAAAGTCTTGTCCCTTCAAATCAATCTGAATTCAAATTTAGGAAAGAAAGATAGCTCCCGAAGCTATAACATCAACATTCCTTAACCTGACTCCCCAAATCTGAGTAATAGCCCAACAATGGTTACATGGAAGATGTCACACTGGCCATAACTGTTTAGCCCTAACCCGTTGTACTTAGTTTGAGTACAATGTCTCGTTTTTGTGTTTAGTAATTACCCTGGATAGTGTGGTTGATAGCATTTAAAAATCCCTAACCCTATGTGGTAAAAGAGTGTCTAAGTATATTATGCAATTTGATATTTTTCATAAATTAGAATTGATAATGCTCTTAGTATGAAATCATCATTTAATGCTGAAATTGAAACATGGAGCATATGTTCCTATTTACTATGTGTTCATGAACTTACAGCAAATAAATTAAATAAAAATTGATAAGGAATTGTTTTATTTATATTTAATTTAAAATTGTGAAAAGGTGTTTTGGGGGTTAAAAGCAAATCAGAGCTCATTTTACACTTAGCATATGTTTGGAAGAAAAATGGTTGAGAAAAACCCTATTTGACAGTAAATTAGACTTGTTGACATGGGAGTAATTGTGCACGAAAATGGATAGGATCGGTTGCAATTGGTTAGGAATAAGGAGGGGAGTTGGCTGTTCTGTTTGTGTGCTTTAATTGTCTATGCGCAAAGTTCTTTCCATTTGAATTTCGTGCGTTGAAAAAAGGTATTTTGATAAATCTTCCATAATACTTTGTTTTGATTGTTTTGAAAGCTTGCAATTGCATTTGGAACAATGTTAGCATGGCAGAGTAGGAATTTATTTATAAATTTTTTATGAATAGTAAAATCAATCTAACCAAAGTTTTCTCTGATCAAACTGACATTTTCTTAAAAAGTTTGCAAACTACTTTAGGTGGGAGTCATTGAGTAGATTTGCTATTGGACTTGTAAGTTCTTGGTATAAAATAATTACAGTTGCATCTCAAAATCCCTAGCATAGTGAGACATTTTGACAAACAGTATGCAACCACTGATTATGATGAAATCTGGAAAGAATACGACCACCTACTAAACCCTTTGCTCAATATCCAGGTTTATTGAACATACATTAGTTTCTGTTAATATTTTCCAGATTTAGCAAGGAATATTCAATCTATAGAGGTCTAACAAAGCTAAGCACAGGATAAGAAATAAAGTAAACAAGAAAGGATAGAAGATACTCGGAATTCAACCAAGTATAATCCAGTCAAGTACTTCCGATGAATGTCAATGAAGTCCACTTGGAATGTGAATCAATTCTGATCCGATCAGATTGTAAAGGATTTATCCATAGTACTCCAGAAAACTCCAGCCAATGTGCCTTCTTTCAAATCAAATTAGCACTCAAATACTCAGATTGACTTTGATCTGTATGTCATCCAATTAGTCCTCTCTTCAGCCCATAAGATATGCCTCCAAACTGTACTAACAATGGTGTTGAAAGGAACTCCCGATTTGTACTTTCAATGCTGATAAAGTCTGATCTATTGTATTGCCAAAAACGCCCTATATGATGAATATAGAACTGCCTCAAGTGAAGATCGCACTATAGTGCCTAATCTGAACATGTAAATTCGCAGAAGCATATGTATATACTGTGCTTTCAATATTAGCACATTTGCATTTATGATGAAGCGTCCAGCCCTAACAAAAATCGCTGTCTATATTAACATTGTCAATACAATTGAGCATGGTTCACACTCCTATCGCTGCTTGTCTAGATCAGATTATCACACCATAATTTGATCTTAATTCACACTCAGACCTGCTCTCATCCACTAGTCAAAATTGCTTATCATATTTCGCATCTCAAATTCACCAATACATGTTCGCTGATCTGTGGTTGCAATTCGCACCAATTAGAATGCACTAATAGCAAATATAACAATCGCTGAGTATTTAACTCCTTCAATGCTCTTGGTGAAGGTAGAACACCACGTTATGTTTTTGGTGTGTTCTCACTTTCACCAAGTCGCTCTTATATTTGAGTTTATAAGATAAACTCCTGGCCTCTCAAGTTGGCCGACTTGGGCCCATAAATAATAATAATAAGTGTTTTTATATTTATATTTAATTAGCATAAATCGAACCTTATATAATAATAATAAATACACCCTTTATATTTATTATCACTATATATTAAATCAATTTAGCCATAATTAAATATAAAATATAAACAACATAATTATTATTGTTTATTTAATTGTCCAATATATTGATCTTTGCCGTAAAGGCCAAAATATCAACACTCCTCTCGAACTTGAGGAAAAGATCAACCAAATCTTTTTCCTTCATCCAATCTATCATCCACTGATGAGGCATCAAAAACATTGTACCCATAGATCTCGCATCTATGAAGGTAGATCCTTATCTACCAAATATGATGAGCCATATCATCATTTCCAAGGTGTAGATATCATATCTACATGAGTGACTTCATAACATGTCCATCAAACCACCAAATTCCAAAGTGGATTTATCTTTCAATGTAACATCAAGTCCATGATGTTGTTCCAATCCATTTTGTGGATAACTAGATCCACGAGTCTCCTTGACTCAGCCAATATCAAGTCCATGATATTCATGGTATCATCAAGTCCATGATGTATACCAACCAATTTGTGGATAACTAGATCCACGAGTCACCTTGACTCAAAAGATGTCAAGTCCATGACATCAAAACAACATCAAGTCCATGATGTCTTAAGAGCATTGGATTAACGAATATCAAGTCCATGATATTCACCAATTGCTCGGAGTAATGGTCTATCAGCATCAAGTCCATGATGTCCACCAGTTACTCAAATGTGGATCCCTGATCCAAGAGATATCAAGTTCATGATATCATGAGTATTGGCCTAACAAATATCAAGTCCATGATATTCACCAAATACTCAAAGCAATGGTCTCCAGACATCAAATCCATGATGTCCACCAATTGCTCAACAATGGATCCCTGATCCATGAGAAGAATATCAAGTCCATGATATTCTCTAAATCTCCAATTCATAAGGACAACATATCCATGAATAATCGAATAAGCAAGATCTTATCTCATGAATCCACATAAGCATAAGAATAATCAAAATTAAATCTTATAAGAATATTAAATCTTATCCTCATAAGAATGAATCCATATATGCATAGCCAATGTACATATCCAAATGTGGTTCTCTCATAGAACAAGTACAATTCAACCATGAATAGAAAGCGTATGCAAAAGTGAACCAATGTAAGAGAAATGTGTTCACACATTGAACCACATATAATATAGTTTCAGCTATATAAAAGAAAGTATGATCCATACAAACATGCCAAGGTATACCATAAGCCAATAAAGTATGCTTCATACATACATAACAAAGTATACGGAATGTAAAAACAGTCATAACCAAATGCAGTAACCAAACATGCATAAGATATGCCAATGTACCATATGCAAGGTAATGTAACATGCATACAACAAAAGTATCTCTAGGTATCATAATGTATGTTCACATACATAAAATATGCCATCACAACATATGTCATAGGGTATGTTTTCATAACATATATGAAACCAATGTATGTACCCATACATCAATAGTTAAGCAGCTGCACTAATGATCAGCTGTGTGTATAACAGAGAATGCCAAAGTATGCACATATCATAACAGTAACATGTCAAGCATAACATAAAGAATGCTCCCATACATTCATCCAATAGATAGTTATGCCAATGACAGACAATCAATAATGTATGTTCCCACCAAACAATTATACTAACAATCAGCTGTGAACGTTTCCATAATAGCATCAGAAATAAGTCAATGTAAAGTATGCTCCTCATGCATAAAAAAAGTATGTTCCTATATAATATCCATTCACAATGTAACACAATGTACATAGTATGCTCCTCATACATTTAAGGTGAATAAACAGCTATGCTAATCAATCCGCTAAGTATGTTTCACATGCAATCATATATCAAAGATATAACTAAAATATTTAACATAACGAAGAATCATATTCTCTCCAATAATCATTTAAACAGATAATCAGCTATGCCAATTTGCTGTGCCAATGCTAATAACCAGAATGCAAACATAAGGGAGAGGTTTATACCGCAAAACTAGGAGAAAGTGAGCCCATGATAAAACTCCCTCTTAAGCTTAGACTCCCTCTTAATGTATGTTGTAATTTGTGTATTCAACTTTAATGCAGAATTTAACCCTACTCATGAAAATTCCCATGTTTAGGCCAAACCCCTGGTTGCCATAGTATTTCTTTCTTAGCTTTGAAAGAGTTAGACTGAATTCCTAAATCTGAAATGGATCTTTAGCTCTACCTAGGCTCTGATACCATGTTAATATTTTCCAGATTTAGCAAGGCATATTCAGTCACAGGATAAGAAATAAAGTAAATAAGAAAGGATAGAAGATACCCGGAAATCAACCAAGTATACTCCAGTCAAGTACTTCCAATAAATGTCAATGAAGTCCACTTGGAATGTGAATCAATTCTGATCTGATCAGATTGTAAAGGATTTATCCATAGTACTCCAGAAAACTCCAGCCAATGTGCCTTCTTTCAAATCAAATTAGCACTCAAATACTCAAATTGATTTTGATCTGTATGCCATCCAATTAGTCCTCTCTTCAGCCCATAAGATATGCCTCCAAACTGTACTAACAATGGTGCTGAAAGGAACTCCCGATTTGCACTTTCAATGCTGATAAAGTCTGATCTATTGTATTGACAAAAACGCCCTATATGATGAATATAGAACTGCCTCAAGTGCAGATCGCACTATAGTGCCTAATCTGAACATGTAAATTTGCAGAAGCATATGTATATACTGTGCTTTCAATATTAGCACATTCGCATTTATGATGAAGTGTCCAGCCCTAACAGAGGCGTCTAGCCCTAACAAAAATTGCTGTCTATATTAACATTACCAATACAATTGAGCATGGTTCACACTCCTATCGCTGCTTGTCTAGATCAGATTATAGTACCATAATCTGATCTTAATTCACACTCAGACCTGCTCTCATCCACTAGTTGAAATTGCTTATCATATTTCACACCTCAAATTCACCAATACATGTTCGCTGATCTGTGGTTGCAATTCGCACCAATTAGAATGTACTAATAGCAAATATAACAATCGCTGAGTATTTAGCTCCTTCAATGCTCTTGGTGAAGGTAGAACACCGCGTTATGTTTTTGGTGTGTTCTCACTTTCACCAAGTCGCTCTTCTATATGAGTTTATTAAGATAAATTCCTGGCCTCTCAAGTTGGCCGACTTGGGCCCATAAATAATAATAATAAGTGTTTGTTAGCCGTAGTACTTACTTTATGTTGTGTTAGTTATATTATGTATTCCGATGGTACTTAGTTACTACCAGACGGCGGTTGGGAATCGGTGGTGACGTTTGGTCACACCCGTTCGGGTTTTATATAAGCAATGTACTTTCTCTTATATGATATGATCATAGTAACTATTGTGTATGTACTGAAGTTATGAATGATTAATGAAAGCTTTGGTATTCTCTGGTCTATCTTATGTCATTTATATTCCCTGTATAATGTCTATGCATCAGTAAACTAGGTTACCCCAGCGGGTAAACATTTGGCACCGCTGCCAACCGAATCTGGCACGTGACAGAGGAATGAATGGTTAAATGGGACTACCATTTGAGAAGAATATCAGCGTGAGAACCAATGAGGATGGAATCACAGAACTTTTTGAAGGGGAGCATGCTCTGACAGTAGACTTCCGCATTCTATTTCAGGCGTGTCACGACCCTCTTTAGTTAACCTTTACGATTCTCATATATATTGGAATAATCATTTGGCAAAGAGTATTATTGTGTCGTCATTAAATTTATTTTGATGTTTTGAATTAAGTCAAGATAATTTATTTTGCATCCTGTTGTAATGACCAGAGTTCCAATTAAGATTATTTCTAGGTTCATCAAATGTTACAAATAATTAATTTTTAAACAAAAGGTAATTAGGCAAGTATTAAAATTATATAAATAATATAAATATTATGATCCTTTATAAGTTCACATGTACAATTTGCTTATCTCCTAGCAAGTGTGTGAGTGATGTTTAGACGACGTGGGTCGAATTATTTGCAACTCAAATTATTAAATATTATTATACATAAATTAAACAATTTAATCATTAATAATATTAGAAAAAAAAATGAGTATACTTCTATAATAGATTATGTAAAATTTTGTTAGACATTAGACTTTATAATAATTCTAATAACGTCATTAATATCGACTATTAAAATATAACTTAAAACATTAAATTAAATCCTTCAAGTAATACTCATGTTATTAAAGTGAGAATAAACATATAAATAAGTGGAATAATTTATGTATAAAAGATAACGAAAGTAAATAAAATATTTACATATAATACATAATACATATAATAATGACAATAATAAAATAATAGAAATCTACAAAAAAACAATAAATTAGAAATGATGAATTATAAACTATACCTAAAGATATCTTTTCATATTTTCAACAAACTTCATTCATGACAAAATGCGGAGGAAGAGAATTTGGACAAAGGAAACATTTGCAGAGTATACGCGCCCAAATGGGAATGGAGGAAGAACGTAACCAGGCAACGTGGCTGGAAAGGATTAGATCTCTGATGTATACAACTAACGTGGAGGGCTTAGAAGAAAAGAAATCTGATCATTAAGAATCATAAACATCATTTGCTGGAAACAGTGGCCGCCTGAGGATTCATTGCCGACTTTGTGAAGTTATATAAGCAAAATGAGAGGTGAGAAGAGGCAGCGGCTGAGAGAGAGACAGCTGCGGCTGGAGCTGGGACTGTGTGTCTTGCAAATAAGGTTAGGAGATGTCTTCTTCAAACAGCACAGGTATGTTCCAAACAATTTTCCAAAGTCCTTGTTCAACTTACTTTGTAGTTCTCAAACCTTTACAATTACTTGCATTTGTAAAACAGAACTTGTAAAAAAAAAAGAAAATTGCTCTTTTATTTTAAGTAAATCTGAATATCGTTATCTCCTTGTTTTAAATCTGCAGATACTAAATCTCAGATTTATACCATATGAGTATATTCCAAATCATATTCTTTTGGTTTTTTTTCATTTCTTTTATTTTTCTGGAAACCCTTGCTTCCATTATGATGTGCCTGTTACAGCATTTATAAATTCTGAAAACAATATGGGTACAGTATTTACTAAATCTGATAGAGGGCATTGCTGCAACATTTATAAATTCTGGAAAATGATATGGTTATAGTGTATATAAATTCTGGAAGAAGGTCTTCTTACTGTATTTATGAATTTTTGATTATAGCAATTATGAATGCTGAAAGAAGGCTTTGTTACAGTATTTATAAAAATAAAAAATAAAAAGAAAGATATAGTATTTAGGATTCTGAAAGAACATGAAACTCGATAACATTCTGTCATATACACAGCCTTTGTTAACAATGTAATTTCTGCTGATACTATGGTAAACATCCATCTATGTGCATTTGTAGTAGCACAGATTTTGCTGTAGATCCCTTATTAAGTATACCTTGATTTATTATGTCTGAGTAGGCTCGTTGTACAGATTTGAATGGTATTTCTCCTTGTCTCATATATATATATATATATATACTACGATGGGGTCATACTGAGATGTAACCTTGGGCTTCTATGTATTCTATTTGGAAGGGATTTTAAAGATACCATTTGAAAATTCTATCTGTATTTCTTGTTCCAATATGGGGTTATTCAAATGTGATTTTGTTTTCAGCTTAGAAGAAAATCTTCATTTATTAAGTTATCAATTACACCACTTGCTTGTGAATTACTATCGTTGCTTTTAGAGTAAGCATAAGGTTGCTCAACACAATGTTATTCTGAAGTAAACTTGAATTTATATCCTGCTCCAAGACAAGTTTTAAAAGAAATCACATAACATAGCTGCTGCACACTCTTCCCTGTTAATGGTAGATTGTAGTATAAAATAAGAAAGTATTGTAAGAGTTTGTTATTATACTGCTGTTCTCAAATGATCTGATCTTATTATGTTATTCTTAAATTAATGTGCACTCCTATTGCTGTTTTGAAAACTTAGAATAGGAATTGTCCTTATATTACTTCTCTGAAATTTAAATGCTCATTCTTACCAGTTGTCAAAGAAGATTGGACTAGTCATTCCTATGTAAATCTGAGAAGTTTGCCTTCAACATTATCCAAAAACCCTGAATAGTTTTCGTTTGGACATTGCTGTCCCAAAATCTGAATTAGTGTCTTTCATTAAATTAGTAGAACATTAATCTAAAGGAAATTGGAATAACCGTAAGAGGAGAGGAAAATATGACTTATGCGCATAGGAAAACTCTAAACACACATCTTAATTTTAACCATATGACAAACACTTCAAGTGTTGTGTTAGATGAGATAGGGACCGCTGGACGCGCCCGAGTGGGTGTCAACCAGTGAAGAGTTGTTCGGGATCGATTAAATACCCTGCTAGGGTGCGTTCCCATTTCAGCTTCATAAACATAGTTCAAACAGAACTACATATTTGTTAGAAAGAGAGTGAATCTAAGGGCCTTGATCCCGTGGATACGGGTATGTAGGCAGCCTGGAGATGAAGGATATCTCCAGTGAACAGGTACCTTGGATATAGATTGTGGCTACTTATTCATCGACATAAAATAAACTTATGAATTATCAAACTCAGTAAATAAATCATTTCTCAGGAAGGTACCTATACCCGGTCGGATGCCCGAAAGCCGAGAAGGGGTATAGGACTTAGAATTGTTCTCGGTGGTCTTGCACCTGGCTTTAAGCCCGAAAACCAAGGAAGGGTGCAGATCTTATTATAAAAACCTTGCAAAGAACCTTGGCACAGTCTTGGGCAAACTGTGAAATTTCTTGCAAGCTACTCTGGACCCGGATGGTCCCGGTGAGTGAAAGTCTCTGATCAGAGCAGTAAAGAAACCCTGTCTATAATAATAATACCCATCGAGGATGGAGGTACGGCTTCATGGTCATTTATATTCCAATCCTACTCCGCACGAGTAGAGGGATGACTCCTTGAAGGCCGCTTATGTTCTCCTATTCCGTGCAAATAGAGGTGAGATCTGAATCGATCACCTTATGGCCCAGGACAGAAGAGCCCGAATTGGCTGATTCATTAAAACTCTCTTGCGGAAAGAGAATTTCTCTTGTGGAAAGAGAGTGATATCTCCTGAGCATTCATTAATAAACATTGAAAAGTGCATAAAGTAAATAATCTTGTCTTCTTGTATTAATTTATACTTGTTATCATCTCATAAACTATTATTTGATTTAGGATAGGTTGGGTCCCTACAAGGCGGCCATTGAAACATTCATACGAAGAGAAGCCATACGAGAAGAAGTGGCCCAAGACATTGTGTGGGACGCACTAAACGTCAGCCCCACGGCGAATAGGTTGTTGCATCAACTACCTCGTTTGTTGGCACAGGCAACTATCGCTCAAAGGAACTGAAGGGAAGAAGTGGAGCGTGAACAGCGCCGACAACAAACCCTTAGGAACTTTGCCGAAAACAGTCACCGGGAGGAGAAAGAGCGCGATGGAACAAACCCATCAAACCCATGAGCTTTAAGCTCGGGAGGAAATAAAAGGAACACTGTAAAATCCATAATAGCAAGATCACACAGTTGATTTGTTGTAGGGAATTATGAATAAATAAAAAGTGTTGTGTTATGTTTTAAAAACGATGTTTTGATGCCCAATTTTATAAATAAGGATAGGAATAAAAAGGAACAACCGAATGCCTTGGAAGCTACACATGAAACTCTAATCCTTGCCCAACAAGTTGAACGTTGCCAAAGATCCAGACAACTCGCCGAGGGACAACTTGCCGAACGGTTAACCGAAGGGGACCACGGAGGTGGTACCAAAGGTAACCACGGGGGAGTCACGGGAGGTGTGACAACCAAAGGGGAACACTACCGTTCACCAGAGCACTCGGTAAGGAGTAGAGAAGAGTTACTTGAGGAAACGCGGCAAAGGTTGAATCTGATTGAGGAAACGCGGGAAGAGTTTCGGAACCTATCTGTGGTACCCAAGCCGAAGGGAACAGAAAGGAGTGAAGGATTGTGCGTGATTGGAGGTGCGGAGAAGGCACAAGCGTCGAACAACCAAGACACTTTGTTCAACCCCAGGACACCGAACGTAGGAAGACACTACGGTAGCTAGAACTTCACAAATATCGGCAACCAGGGTGGGCAGTCACAACCCCCACCACTGCAACCACAGGGGGCACAACCAGTGCAACAACCGGTAGGGGTGGCCACAAATAAACAGAAGTTGCCCAAGTTTATGGGCCAGGCCAAGGAGGATCCCGTCCGCCATTGCAGAACTTGTGAAACCATATGGACGGCCAACGGAGTTACTGATTAGGATGAGTGGGTCACACAATTCCCTGCCACATTACGGGAAGGAGTCATTGACTGCTATTCGGATGTAGATAAAACTGGTTTGACTACATGGGGGGCAATGAAGAAAGAATTTCAAACGGATTCAAGTTGCTGAGGGATGACAATGAGATCCTCGCGGAGATTTACAACACCAAACAAGCAAAGAATGAGTCGGTTAGGGCCTACGAACGCAGACTAAAGGAATTAATTGAAAAATGGAATCTGCCCCAGCCGACAAACTGAAGAAGAGATGGTTCGTCGAAGGACTCAAGACTTCCCTCCGGAAAAAAATGATCATACCCCCGACATCGCACGATAATGCATATAACCGTGCAATGGACCTTGAGAGCGAATACAAGACCTCCAAGAAAATTAAGTCCTCGGAGGATTGTAGCGAAGGGGAATCAAGTAAGAAAGTGCAAGCTTTACAAAAAGACCTTCAGAGGATGATGAAGGAGATCAAGGCAACAAAAGGAGGATCAAACAAAACCGAAGAGGACGAGGTGTGGTGTACGGACTGCAAGGAAGCCGGACACACGAAAGCTTCTTGCCCGAAGAAGTCCTTTTGTGACATCTGTCAGATTGCAGGACATTCCACCAACGAATGCCCTTATAACCTGAGGGTCAGGAACCAACAAGTGTTGTTCACACAGGAGCAACCTTCCACATCTGGAACCGGCGGTCAACAAAATAACAACAATACTGCATCATCGGGCGGTTACAGAAATAACCGACGGGGAGGCAGAGGGAATAACAATAACAACAACCTCCCTCGGATCCAATATGATGCGAAGGGAAGGCCAATGATACAATGCAAAAATTGCAACCAGTGGGGACACTTCGCCAGAGATTGCCAGAAACAGGTGACTCGCCCACAAAAATTGTGTAGGTGGTGTGGGCCAGGGGACTACGAGGAGGCCAACTGCCCGAAGCCTGGTTGTAACTACATTGATATGGAACGTAGGGATACACACGAGGACATCCTGGCAATTACACGAGCACAAACAAAGACCACTTATCTTGACCCTCGTACAGAGAAAGAAAGAGCACTCGAAGCAAAGGCTGAGATTGAGAAGGAATTGCAGGCCCGAAGGGACCTAAAGGATACCTCCGGCACTTCTACTCGAGTCATAGCAGAACAAAACATCCTGAGGCAGATGATGCAAATAGAGATACCGGTGAAAGTCAAGGACCTACTAGAAACGATGTCGCATCTAAAAACAGCCCTGTTTAACAGTCAACCCATTCCAACCAGTACATTCGAACGAACGGAGGTTCCCGGCAGTTCCGCAGCAGACCCAATGACACTGGCTATAAACAATGGGCGAAACCCTGCAGTAGTGGAGATGGGTATCTTGGGTACCATCCTCACTAACACAATTGTCAATGGTGGGTCAGGGGTAAATGTTCTACCTGAGGACACTTGGAAGAGTCTTGGAAAGCCGACGATGTGGCCGCCGACCTTCAACTTATTGGGGGCTGATGAACATGGCATCAAACCTCTCAGTACCTTGATGGCACAACAAGTAACCATTGGGACACAGTCGTTTACCTTGGACTTCGTAGTGATTCCCATGAGGCGTAAAGGGTGCGACGCCATCCTAGGGAGAGGGTGGCTGGTGGTTGGGAGAGCAAATCATAACTGGAAGAAAAAACTTTATCCTTCGAGAAGGGGGGAAGAAAATTTGTGGTCGACCTTAGAACGCAGATGGTAGGAGAGGAAATGGCATCCTCCTCAGACTCTGAATCAGACGATGGAGCAGATGAAGAGAAAGGAAGCATGGAGCCCAGCGATGAAGGCATACTAGAATTGGAGGATGATACAGACTCTATGAATGGTCTATTTCATTGGCAAATGAGTGACTACGAACTATTCCCTCCATCTTGTAATATGCTACAAGTCGAGGAAGATCCCAACGAGTTTCCCCCGGAGTACAAAGAATACAAAGGAGAAGCTCGAGTAAAGGAGAATCCTGCACATGAATTTCCCAAGGATGAACCGATCTGATACAAAGAGGCGAAGTTGAAGGAGATAAACTTGGGAGATGACAAAAACCCAAAAATATCCTGATGGGAGATGACTGGAACCCAGTATTAAAGACAGCAGCATTTAAGATCTTCACATAATACAAAGATGTGTTCACCTGGACTTACAAGGATCTGAAGGGTGTCCCTCCGGAGCTATGCATGCACCAGATCCCCTTGGTTCTGAGAGCCCAACCTGTGCGGAAGAGACCGTACAAAATGAACAAGAATTATGCTGCAAGGGTGGAGACTGAAATTGAACAAATGTTGGAAGCTGGTATTATCTTTCGGGTTGAGACAAGTGAGTGGGTCTCCCCCATTGTAATCTCTTTAAAGAAGGAAGCCAAACAGATCCGCAATTGTGTAGATTTCAGATGCCTCAACACAGTGACAATTAAGGACCCATTCCCCATCCCGTTTATTGACAGCATATTGGAGGAAGTAGCCGATCATGAGATCTATTCATTCATGGATGGGTTCTCCGGATATAACCAGATATCCATTGCGGAGGAAGATAAATTGAAAACAACCTTTGTAGTGGAGGATGGTGTATATACATACAACTGAATGCCCTTCGGTCTCTGCAATGCGCCGGCGACCTTCCAGCGGATTATCTTACATATCTTTGATAAGATGTCGACCCGGAACTTTAAAGCATTTTTGGATGATTGGTCCATATCATTGCGGCTTTGGGGGAGTGCATGGAGCGGTGTCGGCGAGCCCGTCTGGCACTTAACCCAAAGAAGTGTCGGTTTATGGTGCCCCAAGGGTAGTTGCTCGGGCACATTGTCTATAAGGAGGGATTAAAAACAGACCCGGACAAGGTACGGGTAATAGTCGAGATGGAGGCACCTACGGACGTGACGAGCGTCAAATCTTTTCTCGGCCATATCGGATACTACCGCCGATTCATTAAGAACTTTGCACAAATTTCATATCCGATGGATAGGCTCACAAGGAAGGGGGAGTTGTACGCTTGGAAGGAGCAGGAGGAAGCCTTCGAAAATTTGAAAACAAGATTGTTGGGTGCTCTAATTCTTGGATTCCCTAATTGGGACAAAGAATTTCGTGTGCACATGGACACATCAAATTATGCCATCGGAGCCACCTTGGCTCAGGAAGGAGGGCACGGACTAGATCATCCCATATACTTCGCAAGCAGATTGTTGTCCAATACTGAGAAGAATTACAACACCACAGAAAGTGAGGCCCTGGGAATGGTCTATTCGGTTCAGAAATTCAGGCACTATTTACTAGCCACACCATTCACCTTCTATGTGGACCACCAGGCTCTCATGTACCTGGTCAAACAACCTATTATTCAGGGAAGAGTGAGCAGATGGCTTCTCTTACTTTAGGAGTTCACATTCAAGATTATTGTACGGCCAGGACGTAGCCACGTGATCGCTGACCAATTGTCACGAATCAAGTCTGGCGAGCCACCTGTGGGAGTAAACGACGACTTTCCAGACGCACATTTATTCCATATTGTCGTACTCCCTAAGTGGTATACAAGTATAGGGGAGTATTTGTCCACAGCTCAGTTCCCTCCGAACATACTTCCTGGAGAACGAAGGAAGTTAGTCCTCAGAAGCAGGACCTTCCAACTAATCAATGGATTGTTGTATAAGATGGGCCTAGATCAAGTACTGAGGCGATGTGTGGAGTAGGAAGTACCAAGTGTGGTAAGGGAAGCCCACGAAGGACCAGCCGGAGGACACATGGGTCCGGATACAACAACAAGGAAGGTGCTCTTAGCTGGCTTATGGTGGCCAACACTGTACAATGATGCTAGAGAATGCGTGGTAGGATGTGATACTTGTAAGCGTGCTGGAAAACCCCTCAAACAGGATATTATGCCTCTTAATCCTTCTCATGCGCAGCAGCTATTCGAAAGATGGGGGCTAGACTTCGTTGGACCTCTAAAGGCGAGTCGTGCTCGACGATGCCGATATATTGTGGTGGCCATTGAATACTTAACAAAATGGGTTGAAGCACGTGCCTTGACAGATAATTCAACACTAAGCACTGCAAAGTTCATCTACGAGCAAATCATAACAAGGTATGGTATCCCAATTCAATTGACGAGCGACAGAGGTGGGCATTTTGTCAATCACATCATTAAGCTTCTAACCACTGAATTCAAAAAATTTCATACGTTGTCGAGTCCATATTATCCTCGGGTGAACGGCCAAGCCGAGGCAACTAATAAGATCTTGGTGGGAGTTATCTATAAGTCTTGTGGAGTTGAAGGTGAGGACTGGGAGGAACGGTTACCATCGATGTTATGGGCCTACTGTACTTCATACAAAGTGACCACTGGGCAGACACCCTTCCAGCTTATGTACGGACAAGAGGCAGTGGTACCTGCGGAATTCATGGTTCCTAGCCTCCGGATAGTCATTGATAATAAACTAGGCGACATGGAGAGTCTGAGGGAGAGACTTTATGCCTTGAATAGGCTCAACAAGAAAAGAGCCATGGCCCAGTGGGCAACCAACATAGCGCAGTAGCGAAGGAAACTCTGGCACGACAAACACCTTCGTCGGATGCAGTTTACACCTGGCCAATTAGTATTGAAGTTTAATGGGCGAAATAAAATTAAACCCGACAAATTCAAAATTAAATGGCTAGGTCCCTATAAGAACTAGGAAGTCGGGAGCAACGGAGCAATCAAATCGTGGGCGCTCGACAAAACGGAGCTTCCGGACGCGGTCAATGGATCGAAACTAAAAATTTATCATGAACGGCCAGACAGAAGGCCCAGGTCGCATTCGGAGAATAATTGTACTTGATCAAAAAAAAGAAAAAAAATTATAAAAAAAAAACATAGAAAAAGAGTACCGTACGGTGGACACCACCGGATGGTGGGACCACCTACGATGGACCGCCGGACGGTGGAACGACTATAAGGTGGACCACCGAACGGTGGAGTCACCGTCGTTACCGAACGGCCCACGTAAAGAAGATAAACAACCGCACGACGGAGGAGATAAACAACCCGCGTAAAGGAGAAGAATATATATCTGCATACGGTGATACAACACTGGAAGGAGCAAATAAATATCGCCAGGCGTAGCAAACAACCGTACGGTGGAGGGTATTCAAACTACGGTCGTTATAACGATTCCTTGAAATTATAAAAGAGAACCCCAAAGAAAACGGTTAAGGATGCAATCAGCAGGCAAGTGACGTTGGCAAGCTCAATTACTGGCAAGAAGCTCAGCAGGATCAGGCGGCATGGACAGGACGGTCAAGGTATTACCTTCTGAAATTAAAGTTGCAGGGCACACCAATGCGGCTGCGAGTAGCAAGAAGAAGATAAAGTCAACGCAGGAGGAGGAGGAAAAAGAAACCATCACTTCTCAGACTGTAGCATTTGAAGGTCTCAATGACCTCGAATGTCGAAAATGGTGGAAAGAAACCCCTGAGGACAATGAGATGAAAGATTACTTGCAGCGAGCCGGTGTCCATTGGGATATTCAAATGCCCCTATTTCCAGTGCGTAACTTTGATCCCACCTTGAGGGTCATGATACAGAGCTTCAACAAGCGAACTAGGACGAGCACCTTTGAGTATTGGAAACACTTGATCGCCATTTCCTATCGAGCAGAGGACTTCACACGCATTTTTGGCATACCAGGACCCACAAGGCGAAAGGTGGAGACCAAGAAACAAAAAATGCCAACAGAACACAAGGAATCTTGGATCAAGCGGGTTTGTCGTCAACTCACACCAGAGGAGTTAGACTCCATTGTCAAAGCAACCAGAGGTAGAGGCCTCCAAAAAGAGTTCGTGGCAGAAGGCCCTTGGCGTTGTATCCTTGACGTGATCAAAAGCAAGTTGACAGAATCGAGTATAGCGTCTGATATTGCCCTACCACAGATTGTTTACATGCAAGGGATAAGGAATGGTGTAGTCTATGATTGGGCGTCGGTGCTCACAGACAGAATGTTGGAGTTTATGGCATTGGAGCACAGGACTTTTTACATGCCCCACTACGCCATCGGATTATTTCTTGAGGCCGCACTACGACAGATTCTTGTAGCCCAGTTGGAACTCAAGCCACAAGGGAAGCTGTCAGCAGGAGCCCCTCCAGTATTTTACTAGCGATATATGGATACATGTGGCACAATCAGCGGACAGAAGGGTCGTCGAAAAGCGGTGGTAGCATCCAGTCCAGAGGATATTGATAGTGGGCGGGAAGCCACTCCTGAGCCTTCTGAGCTGGAGGAGGATAGTGATTCAGGGGAGTTGGCTGGCGATAGGGAGAAGCAACCGTGAGAATGGAGGTAGAAGACTCCACCCCGACAGCCCCACTGGTTCAGTTTGCCGCACCTATATTGTTTGCCTATGCACATTTGACTTCGGTGGCAAGTATGATCTCTCCTGCATTAGGTACGGAGGACCCTTCCGAGTCTTTGATAGTCGTGGTGGAGTTTCCTCCGGAGGCCACCATCATGGAAGCGGTAGCCATGTCAGTAGCCGACAAGGGCAATGAACTGGGCACTCAGGATATTAGCTAGGGGCAAGTTCGGATGGAGGTCATCGGATCGGATGTTGTAGTGACAGTGGACGCAGCACTTTTGCAGGACTCACCTCCTGATCCACCTCCCCCGGCTGACCCCACCTGTGTTGCAGCAATGCGCTCTTGGATTAGCCGACGGTTCCAGTTGTCTCCTGATCCACAGGCAGCAATTCTTTCTCCGCAACGGGAGGAACCTCTTGAGATTATCGATATAGACTCCGCAGATGTTACAATGGCGACGAATATTTCATCCTTATTTGAGCCTGATGGGGCCATGGGGACAGTTACTCAGTTTGTAGGGCCTCCGCTGGAGGAGACCCCAGTAGTGGATGGAGTAGCATCAGAGACACCTTGGAACGGGTCGGAGTTGTCTCGCCCCGCAACCCTCACCCGGTCTGACCCGTTGGACGGAGAGGATGTAGAGGCTTATTTGGCCGAGATGGTTACCCGAGGGCGTCAGTTGGTGATCGGAGCTGAGTCTAGAGTTGTGGCTAGTGTAGTGGAGGATTTGCGGCGTCTCCTAGCCTTTGCACGAGTAGGTTGTGGTGCCACCTTTGCGGAGTGTTCCGAGACGCGCTTGTGGCCAGCAGAGGAGACTCCAGCAATGTTAGCAGCATGGGTTGTTCCTACACCGGTAGTAGAGAGCCAAGTTGAGGCTCTAGTTTGAGAGATTGAGCAGGCATTTCGGGGCGGGTACTATGCACTGAGGCGCTCTGAGTATGTCTCATCAAGCCATCAGACTGCCTTGGTGGCCACCCAAAGAGCTTAGGAGGAGATAGGCACCAAGCTAGAGGCAGTAGAGAGACTTACTCCGGCGTACCCAGGAGTTGACAGCTGCGCAGGCGGCACGGGACGCTCTAACAGAGAGCCTGGCTAGGGAGAGTGGCTTGGGAGCAACAGTTGGCAGCAACCAACATGGAGAAGCAGGCGCTTGAGACTAGCCTCGTCAGGGCAAAGGCGGAGAATGAGGCCAAGGAAAACGAACTTCGGGAAGCTGCTTTGATGATTAAGTCGGCTTTGGAGATCCAGATGGTAGCTGAAGAGCACCTCAAGACCCGAACTGCACAGGTGTATGAGCTTCGAGCTCAGTTGGGGTCTTCCACCACAACGCCTGTTCTTCCATCAGATCAGCACGCTGCCTCTACCCCCCTCTTCTTCTCGGTCCTAATTATTGTATGTAGTGGTTCATCATTCCTATTTTGTTTCGGTCCCGGACATTTTGTTGTCGTCCGAAGACGACTTTTCTTTCGGTGGGGATGATGTTAGCCGTAGTACTTACTTTATGCTGTGTTAGTTATATTATGTATTCCGACAGTACTTAGTTACTACTGGACGGCGGTTGAGAATCGGTGGTGACGTTTGGTCACACCCCTTCGGGTTTTATATAAGCAATGTTCTTTCTCTTAAATGATATGATCATAGTAACTATTGTGGATGTACTGAAGTTATGAATGATTAATGAAAGCTTTGGTATTCTATGATCTATCTTATGTCATTTATATTCCCTGTATAATGTCTATGCATTAGTAAACTAGGTTTCATTTATATTCCCTATATAATGTCTATGCATCAGTAAACTAGGTTACCCCAGCGGGTAAACAGTGTTTTTATATTTATATTTAATTAGCAAAAAACCAACCTTATATAATAATAATAAATACACCCCTTATATTTATTATCATTATTTATTAAATCGATTTAGCCATAATTAAATTTAAAATATATACAACATAATTATTATTGTTTATTTTATTGTCCAATATGTTGATCTTTGCCGTAAAGGCTAAAATATCAACAGTTTAAACAGTTTCGTGTGGTGTTTAGTCCAGATGTCCAATTGCTGCTGTGTTACTAGTTAGAATATGATTTCCAGATCAGTAATGCAGTGTCAACACTACCAATTGTTGTTCTACAAAGTGACTACCAGTTCTTGCTTGAATGAATGTTTATCTATTGTCTTCAATGGCCTCACTGGGTTAACGTTAGAATGATTAATATAGACTGATTGAATTGATGGATGAATTGACTGTGGGTCTGTTTGTTTGATTCCCAATTGATATTTGATGGATGATTGAATGATTTCCTCTGTTTTGATGATTTGATATATTAGTGCATGATGATTGAATAAATGGGAATTCATAGAGCAAAGAGTGATGGTTAAGTGAGTTCTCATTTGATGTTTTGGTGAGTGATGATAGATAAGTCCCTTAAATGCTTGGAATGTTTTCTTCTTTATACTTTATTGGTGAAAGAGTCATTACCATTCATGAGAATTGAATCACCACTTTTCATTGTTGCCTTTGAGAATAATATATTGTTCCCCCAAAATGATCTGCCTTGGATCCTCCTCAAATGAAATCTTCTTACTCTTTATATCTTCCAATGTGAGGGAGAAGTTACACCTCTTCATCATGTCCGCCCTTTGGCAAGAGTCACGAGCTTTCACAATTACCACCCTTCAAGAGAGTCACAACCCTTCGTCATTCCTGCCCTTCTCGAGAGTCACAACCTTTCACAATTACAACCCTTTGAAAGACTCACAACCCTTCATTATTGCTGCCCCTTGAAAGAGTTGCAACCTTTCATAATTACAACCTTTTGAGAGAGTCCCAACCCTTCATAACTTTTGCCTTTAGGAGTCACTTCCTTATTTTCTTCTCTGTTAATTCTTTCTTGATTCACACCTTCCCTTTTCTCTTCCTTCTTCTCCCCCTTTCAAATGAAGTTCTCTTCTCCCTTTTATATATCACGTTTGAGGAAGTCACAACTTTTCATATCATGCCTTTTGACCATTCATTAAACTAAATTTTAGTTATGTTATATTCAGCTTTATTCTTTTATATTTATAATTTAAATTTTGCTTTTATTCTTTTATATTTTAATTTTATTATTATTTTTTATTATTAAATCCTGTTTCAAAAAGGGGACATTTCATTGTTTTCTATAGTTTGAATCAACCTCCTATTTATGAAGATGTTGCAATACGTTCACGAACGTTTCCTTTCCCTGACCCTCAATAATTTTGTTCATTTTTGTCATCTAGGAAGACTTTTATTTTGGCAGGGATGACGTAGTTAGCATATTTGTCTTGATTATGCCTGTTCAATCGGTTATTCTCAACTGTGTTAGTAGTGGTCAATGCTTGTGATTACTTGGAAACAGACAAAGGCTTTATATAGATCTCTCACGGTTAAAGAAAGTAGTTTGATCATGGATGTTCCTTGGATACAGTTGTGTACAAGAAAATATAGAATGAATAAAGCAATTATCAGTATTGCTTTGCTACTTCTAGCATAAATCATCTACCTATAATTCTTCTGATTGCTTTGCAATATATAGCTGTTATCATCTTTATAAGTAAACATATAGGGTTTATTTCAAACGTATAGAAGTTAATGATGTTTCCTATTATCTCATGTCACCCTCTTCTTTACCATCCATCTTTTGTATCTCCCAGTAAAATTCATCAAAAGCTAAATGTTACAAATTTTATCCATCTTTGGATTAAGACAATATTCCCAAATTTCTTTTCGTAATTGATAGTCTATAAAACCTAATGTCACCCCTTTCATTCTCCTTTCTAACCAACTTTTCATTTGCACACTATGAAAAACATCCTAACATTTTGCATAAGTAACTTAATAGGAGCTCAATTTGCATCACTATAAGATAAACAACCCAATCATTAAAATAGAGCACCTCAACTGTTGGTTTCATTAGCATATAGACATACCTTGATTATCAATACATTAACATTGTTATCATTCTCCCACTTCAAATATAGCTCTTTCAATCGACAATTCTGCATAGTCACAGCAGTCAATGCCATCATCATAGTCCATCTTTAAAAAAAATACAGGGTCAGTTTTTACATTTAATAACCTATACATAAAGAAGATTGGGAATAAAAAGTGCAAGAGAGCACAAGAAGACATGAGACAAATGTGATATTTTGGCGGAATATGCTAAATATGACTACTAAACAAAGCCCTTTTTAATTTTTTTGCTCACAAATATTCAACATAAAATTAAGATATTTCATTTCAGAACGCAAATGCATCATCCAAAATATGGAAACTTTTCAATACTTAACTATTTGGATGATAAAATATTTCAATAAATAGAAAATATTTTGCAAATAGAATATCTTCTGTTATTAGGAAGTTATTGAGAAAAAGGTTCTAGGAAGTTATTGAGAAAAAGGTTCTCAAGACGTGCCTCTTTTTTAATAAGACTCAAGAATTTTGAGAGGTACTTAAAAAAATTGCAAATTCTATTTTCTCTTCTCAATCACTTGAATATCCCGAATTTTAATTTTCACATTGAGATAATGCCATTCTCAACTACCTGACTGATCAAACTTGGATCAAAAATACAATTTTATTTTATTTTGTCAATGCTTACCTAAGTTGGCAGAATGACTTCTCATGTTCAAAGAACACCAAACACGCATTTCAATAGGCTTTGAATATTCAGAGTCTTGTGGTATCTCATCTAAGTTTCTCATCAAATTCGACTTCATGCTACTGAAGAACAAAATAGCCTACAATTTAAGTCTGAACCGTCCATTTCTTTCAAACTCCATGCATTCATTCTTCATGCATTCTTCCAACATTTAATATGAAAGCAAGGAAGTCCTAGGATTGCTACAGTGATTAAGAGTGAGGAAACCCTAGCAAGGATAGGCTCAAATAGAGCAGCAAAGCTGTCATGACACCGACTCAGAACCATATAAACAGCAATTAATATTAATGCACTGCTGGAAAATAAGAAGGCGGCAATAGTAATTGAGAAGTCAAAGTCAACAAAAAAAAGGAGAGACAGGTAAGCAAGGATAATTGCCAAGTAATCTATCAAGGAAGAAGTGTGATTCTATTTGGGAAGGTGGCGAACAGAGTAAGAGATGCGATTCGAAATAATGAAGGATTGTTAAAGCGGCTATTATTATCCTTGAAGAAGCACGTTGTTAAGACGGCAATTCATAACAGTAATTAAGCGAAGGAGACTAATCGGTGAAGGGATGCAATTATAATACTAGTCAAATAGATGATCACAAAGTTAACAGAATGGTGTGAATAATGATGGCAAAGAGTTGTATGGACATAGTCACATCCCTTGGAAACGTGACTCATCAATCCAACAGTATGATATAAAAGACATTCGTATTCAGTCATTTCAGGCATCAAATCATCAATCATCAATCTGAGAACTAAAGAGAAGGATCTCAGAACTGCTTATGCAGAGCATTAAGCAATTATTCATCGGTTGGCAGCAAATATATATCAATATAAGGGTACATGTAATGTCCCCTTTTTGACTGGCACCAGTTACTTATTTTATTTTAGCCTTTATTTTCCCCGAAGGCTAAAAAGGAAGAAATAAGGGGGAAAAGATATATTAAATTCATTACTTATAAGGTTACTAAACAATGAAATATTAAAAAGTAACTTTATATTTAATTGATTTAATATTAAAGTGACTAAAATAATAAAATATCAAAAAGTCACTTAAAAAGAATAAAGTGCTGGATTCTTCTAGAAGCTTCTTAAAAAGAATAAAGTGCTGGATTCTTCTAGAAGCTTCTTGGAGTTGTTCGTGAAATCTTTATAAGGAGCCTTTGGGGGGTCATTTGAGACATCTTGAGTT
>MU223817.1:1115963-1141277 GCA_018584345.1 Thuja plicata | reverse complement strand
AAAAGAATAAAAAGAAGTTGCATATCATTTAGTCTTTCAATTAGCTGCTTGCGATCATTTGTTTTCATTCAAACATCATTGGCATTCAAAAATCAAAGCAAACAAACAAACGTCAGCAAACTGAGGTTGCAAGGGAAGTGTTTGACAAAATTCTTAAGGCAGAAAAACAGGGATAAAACATCAAATTTGTCAAGGCACTTTACAGTACAGTCAGTACTACTTTATCAGGATACAATATCTTAATAGCAAGGACCAATCTATGGTCCAACTTTATACATGTTATTGGTATCAGCTTTTATTAATAAATCAGAAATATATGTACATAGATATATTGGGATCATATATATATATATATATATATATATATATCATTCATAATATATTGAAATTTGTATATTCATATCCTAGCCCTTAGTCTCTTGCTATAGCCCCTTTTGAGGATTGGAGGTTATAGGGAATGGCTGGGGTAATTCCTCACAAAGTGGGCAAATCCCAAGAGAAGCAAAGGCATAGTTCCCAAATGGGCATGGATGTGTGTTCTGGAAACTTTGAGGGAATCCACTTATAGATTGGTATCTGAGCTATTAGAATATTTTGCATGTTTCTTTTAATGCTCAAGATAGATTTTGTTCTTATAGCAATCTAATATTAGATACTTGCTATTCTATTCCGATACTGTAGCAGTCTAATATTAGATACTTGCTATTTTGTAAATATCTGGTGTTGTATATATGAGCGTGTTGCTCATTGTAAATATTAAGCAATACATTAAAATCTATCTGCTCTTGCATCCAGCATTTTACGGTATCAGAGCCCAGGCGAATATTTTGGAAAAATTAATAATTTCTTTGAAATTATTCCGCTTCAATTTTTTCAAAAATTATTCTAGCCTTTGCTCGCGTTTTTTTGAAGTTAGGTAATTTTCGGGGAGGATCTTGTGGATGAGATCTTCTAAGCTAAACTTTTAACTTCTGCACAAGGGTTTACCTGGAAAAAAAAAAGGCGACCTGTTTGGTATTTCTAGCTCTTCTCTACACGCGGATCTGTTTCTTGGTGAAAATCGCGATTTGCCTCCTTTTTTTTTCTTTCGGCTCTTGAGTGTGGGCGAAGCTTTGTTCTTTGTTTTCCCACACCATTGTTCTCTACTTGCATTTTCTGCCTCTGCTCGCGTTTTGATGTGTTCAACTCACGTTTCCTGGCATCGATCTGGTGGCTAAGGTTTTTTAGTGTGTGCTGCATCTCCATAACGTCGAGCGAGCTTCTTCTGCAACTTTTTGGATCCCTTTCCTGTGTTTTTCCTTCTACTCGCAACCTGGTGTCATTTTATGCTGGAAACCCTAGTTTTCAAGGTGAGAAAATTTTTTGATAATATATTTTTGGTGGGTTTTTTGAGATCTTATCTGGGTCTTCAACAGATTTTTTTGGCTGCTTTGTTTTCTGTGCCTCAATTTTCAAGCCAGCAGATTTGAATTTCAACTTCAGATCCCTTCTGGGTTTTTTATCAGCATTTCTGGGTACTTGTCAAATTTTTTTGGGTCAGCCAGAAATTTGCTTTGAAATCCGTGCCTATTGAACTTCATTCTTGAAGTGTGTACTTGATTCTACTTAACACTGTTCAGTCTTTTTTCTATCTTCTTTTCTGTGTTTTGGAAAACGCGCAAATGGCATCTTTGACCAACTTGATATTAGAGGGAAATCAGCGGTTTAATGGCAGTAATTATAATACCTAGAAGCAGCGTATGTTGACCATATTTAAGTATCGCTGCCTCGATGAACTGGTTTTGGGCACAGAAACTCGTCCCACCACAGCAGGTGTTGATCAGGACAAGTTTGATGATCGTAACAAAGAAGCTCTCATGCTTCTAAAGCTGTCTGTTACAGATGACCAGTTGCCTCAGATTCCCTCAGGGAAGACAGCCTCTGACATTTGGAAGCACCTGAAGGAGCTACATGATACCTCTGATAAAAGTCGGGCATTCTTCTTAAAGAATCAGTTGTTCTCCATCATGATGGATGAAAGTTTGTCTTTACAGGACCATCTCATAAAGATTAAGGACATTCGAGACCAGCTTGAGGCTATTGGTCGAAAAATGGAGGAAGAAGACATGGTAGTCATCACTCTCAAGAGTCTACCACAATCTTACGAGCACTTTGTTGAGACTCAACATTATGTCTACGAATGTTGATTTGAAGTTTCCTGATTTATGCAACAAACTTCTACAGCAAGATCGCTGGAAACAGCAGTTTGGTAGTCGTGCTCTCTCGTCCTCTTCAGAACAAGCCTTTGCAGCTAAATTTCAGCCATCTCAGTCATCACAACAGGGAGGTTCACACCAACCCTCAGGCAGTTTTCAGCAAAAGAATGTGCAGTGTCACTATTGTCGCAAGTACAGCCATATGAAGAAAGATTGTCGTCAAAGAATCGCTTATGAACAAAGGAAGCACGGAGGGTCACATCAGCAGGCGAATGTTGCTGAACAGTCTGAGCAAAAGGAGTCTGTTTTTTACGCTTTTATGGCTCAAAGCCCTTCAGATCTAGCTAGGTCTTATGATTGGTACATCGACTTTGGGGCTTCATGTCACTTTTCTCATCGGCGGACTTGTTTACAGATTTCTCTCCTTTCAGTGATTCAATTGTGTTTGGCATGGAAAGGAGTAGAAAATTGTTGGCAGAGGAAATGTTCAGATACAATCTGGTGGGAGGAAGCTCATCTTTCTCAATGTGTGTTGCGTTACTGGTATGGCACTCAATCTACTATCTGTGAGTCAGATCATGAGGAATTCTCCTCAATTGGTTCAGTGCTCACAAATGTTCCATTATTGATCGAGAGACTCGTCTTACTGTTGCTACTGGTCTAGAGGATCATGGCCTATATCGGCTTACTGACACCAGTGAATCTCCTGAGATAGCTATGGCAGCTCGTACTTCATCTCTCAGCACTTTGTGGCATCAACAATATGGACATCTCAACATCCAATATCTCTCTTAGCTGTCCCGGGAGGGACTTGTTTCTGGCCTACCTGATATTCAGACACAGCATCTTGGAGTATGTGGCACTTGTCAAGCTAGCAAACAACACCGGACTCCCTTCAATGATGGGGACTCTTGGCGTGCATCTAAGGTACTTCATTTACTTCATGTTGATATTTGTGGTCCTATGAATACATCTTCAGTTACTGGTTGCAAATACTTTCTCCTTATTGTTGATGATTTTAGTAGAAAGATGTGGGTGTACTTTCTTAGACACAAATCAAATGCACTTAGTACCTTTCAGAAGTTTAAATCTTTGGTTGAAAAAGAGTCCAGCTGTAGTATCATTTCTCTTAGAACAGATAACGGTGGAGAATTTTGTTCCACTCCATTCTCCGACTTCTATGCTACCCATGGGATCAAACGCCAGTTCACTACACCTTACACTCCTCAGCAAAACAATGTTGTTGAGCAAAGCAATCGTACGATTGTTGAGATGGCTCGGTCTATGGTACAACACAGGAGTGTTCCTAATAAGTATTGGGCAGAAGCAGTGTTTACTGCTGTCTACCTCCTAAATCGTTCTCCTACTCAGGCTGTTAAAGGAAAGACTCCAAAAGAGGTTTGGTCTGGTCGTAAGCCAGGGATCCATCACCTGAAGATTTTTGGCTCTCTTGCATATGTCTGGATTCCTAATGCTAAGCGCTCGAAGTTGGATTCCAAGAGTCAGAGACTCATGATGACACGGTACAGTGACAACCATAAGGCCTACAGACTGGTAGATGTTGACACTGATCGTCTTATCTTCAGTCGTGATGTTGTTTTTGATGAAACTCGAGGACCTTTTATGTCTTCTTCTGAGCAGTGTTCTGCGGATGAGCCTCACAGCATTCCTCTTCCTTTAGCTCCACCTGATGGGAGGGATGATGCAGATGCTGCTCGCCATGAGGCTCCTATTGCTGATCCTGTTGAGGCTCTGGAACATAATCCTCTTCCAGCCCCTCCAGATATTGGCTCCTCTACTCTCCGGCCTAAATGGTGGGCTAAAACTATTAGTGATCTCAAGGATGATGAGCTCATTGAGGGTAGAGCTTCCAAAAATAAGGGCAAACAGCAATCTACAGTTAATTTTGCTCTTATGGCTAAGATTCATAGTGTCTATGAGCCCCAGACTTATTCTGAGGCTAAAGGTATCCCTGAGTGGGAATAGGCTATGGAAGCAGAGTTCCAAAGTCTTCAGAAAAATCACACTTGGGCCCTTTCTGATCTTCCTTCAGAGAAGAAGCCCATTAGCTGCAAATGGGTGTACAAGGTGAAATACAAAGCTGATGGAACCTTAGACAAGTATAAGGCTCGTCTTGTTGCTCGTGGGTTCTCACAATAGGAAGGCATTGACTATGAGGAGACCTTTGCTCCTACAGCCAAAATGAGTACCGTACGGCTTGTCCTTGCCTTAGCAGCTCAGTTTGGTTGGAAAGTCCATCAGATGGACGTTAAGAGTGCTTTTTTTAATGGTGACTTGTAGGAAGAGGTCTACATGACGCAACCCCCTGGATTTAAGGTTGTTGGTCAGGAACACAGAGTCTGTAAACTTGTCAAAGCTCTCTATGGTCTGAAACAAGCCCCTTGGGCTTGGTACATGAAGATTGACAATTACTTAACCGATCAGGGTTTTCAACGAAGTCAATCGGATTCAAATTTGTATATCAAACATGTAGGTGATGATATATTGTTTATAGTTGCCTATGTGGATGATTTGATCATTACAGGCAGTTCAGAACATTTGATCACTGAAATCAAACAGGATTTGTGTCGCACTTTTGATATGACAGATTTGGGACTCTTGCACTATTGTCTCGGAGTTGAGGTTTGGCAGACTAAGCACAGTATCTTCCTTTCTCAGTCCAAGTATGCCAGAAATCTTGTGGACAAGTTCAGAATGCAGGATTGCAAACTTGCCTCCACTCTTATGGAACTCGGGCTAAAGTTGTCAGCTCAGTCCGCTTCACCTGTTGTGGATGAATCTTTGTTTAGACAACTAGTGGGTAGCCTCATTTATCTTACTGCCACTAGACTTGACATTATTTTTGCAGTAAGCTACATATCCCGCTTTATGACAGCTCCCAAGGCAGATCATTGGACAGCAGCCACGCGTGTCCTGCGCTATGTAAGCGGTACTTCTGATTATGGCCTTCTGTACACTCGGAGTTCTGACCCTACACTATGTGGCTACACAGATTCAGACTGGGTCGGTTTTGTTGATGATCGTAAGTCTACCGCTGGATATGTGTTTCATTTGGGATCTGGTGCTGTCACATGGACTAGTAAGAAGCAGCAGGCGGTGGCTCTGTCTTCAACTGAAGCAGAGTATCGAGGAACAATTAAGGCAGCTTGTGAGGTAGTTTGGCTTCGGCGGATGCTTGCGGATATACATGTTCCTCAGACAGGACCGACTCCACTATTCTGTGATAATCAGGGCGTGCTCAAACTGGCAAAGAATCTGGTCTTCCATGAAAGAACCAAGCATGTCGAAACTCATTGCCATTACATCCGTCAGCTTGTTGAAGACAAATCCATTCAATTACTGTATGTTCCTACATTGGAGCAGTCCGCAGACATCTTCACCAAGTCCCTCGGTTCTGATAAATTTGTAAAATTCAGGGAATCTATTGGCGTTGTTGATAGATTGAGCATTATGGGAGGGTATTAGAATATTTTGCATGTTTCTTTTAATGCTCAAGATAGATTCCGTTCTTATAGCAGTCTAATATTAGATACTTGCTATTTTGTTCCAATACTGTAGCAGTCTAATATTAGATACTTGCTATTTTGTAAATATCTCGTATTGTATATATGAGCGTGTTGCTCATTGTAAATATTAAGCAATACATTAAAATCTATCTGCTCTTGCATCCAGCATTTTATGAGCGCCCTATGACAAGTACTCCCTTCCCTCCTTAGGGTTGAGTTTGGAGAGAAGTAAGGAAGTAGGTTTGGATATGACAACTACCAACTATATTATGAATTATTCCCTGTTCTTCAAATTCATTTGATTTAGTTGTATAGTAATGTATGTTAAATATTGGAAATTGACAGCCTCCTAATTAGGTACATTACAAAAGCCTTAACATAGGGTATGCCCATCCAATCCATTTGGAAGAAAAAGAATCAACTAAAGGAGTTACCATGAGGAGGACTGCAAATCACTGTCGAAGGACAAAGATTAGTGTTCACAACAAAAAGAAAGAAAGAAAAAAGGCAGAAATCAGAAATCTGTAACAGATCCAAAAGAGTACACATGAATGATTATGGTACAAAAGAATGGTGGTTTTGTGGGCCAACAGTGGTAGTATTGTTTGCTGTCGATGAACAGTGACACTATGGTGATATGTGGATGAACATTTATAGAGGTCATGGTTTTTGAAATCTGATTGTTAAATCTGTAAAATAAACACAATATTTTGCAAAACTTTTGTGACCTGTACTACAGCAATCTGCAATTGCTTATTTTTCTATCAAAATCTAGAATCTTCTCCTATAAGTTGGCTCCCTAGCGCCATTGTGGAAGCTGGTTGGCATTTTCAACACCAGCACGTGAATAGGATTTAAATGAGGGGACGGTTGCCAAAACGCCATCAAAATGACAAATCAGCAGAACTGGAACAAAAGGGTTGCTTTCATAGATGGGGAATGTGTAGAACACAATTCTTCTACTAGGGGGCGCACGGGGATGGGTGAATCAATAGAAGATGTAAATTTCAGATCCTTAATCAATTAAAATTTCTATGATTAACTGATAAGCTAAGTTACCGGATGTTTTCCCAGAGGCCCTAGATCCGGATGCGGATGCGGATGCGTTCAGAGCCGGATTCTGATTCTGGTGCGCGCTGATGTGCACAGGGAGCTGGAACGCTCCCTGTGCACATCAGCGAGCATCCAGGCTACATACCTTGCTCCTGTGGAAGAATCTTCGTCCCAAATCATTTTCTACACGGTTTTTCAGTAAACTAAGACGTTTAAGAGTGCTAGACGTGAACCAGACAGACATTTGGAACTCCTTAATTTGTCCAGGAGAGAAATTGAGAAGTTGCCCAATTGCTTGAGTGCTCTCACAAATCTTCTCTTCCTCGACGTTAGTGAGTGCAAAAATTTGACAATTTTGCATTCAGGTATAGCTAAACACCAGTTTTTGCTGCATCTAAATACCGAAGGTTGTGAAAAATTAGAATTCCTACCTGGCGGAGTATCCAAACTCGTCTCTTTAAGAAAATTAGGACAAGTTGTATTCAAAAAAGATGCACCGAATGCGTTGCAGATGAAGGGTCTGAAAGGTTTGACTATGCTCGAACAGCTGTCAATTATAATCAGCGGTTCCCAAGGTCTTAGCGAGGGGATCTTCGGAGAGATGACGCAGATTCGGAAGTTGTTCAAGAATTCTGATGATCATGCCCTCATTCACCTTCCTGACGACATGTCGCTCATGAGGCGGCTAGAAATTCTTCACCTACAGAACTGTGTGCCGCCCACATGGATTTATAATTTAGATAACCTTACAATTTCTGATTTTCATTGAAATCGTGAACATAGATGCATATGATATGGCTTATTTGAATATTTGTGAACTATCAATTGGCATTTAATATTTATCTTGATCAATGATGAAGCATCATACTATCAAATGATTTAATTATGTATATTTCTTGCATGTATATATATATGCACCCAAACCCCCCCAAAAAAAAATCATGCATCCGCGTACCAGATTCTCGTACCCGCATCCGCATCCACATTCGAATCGGTAACTTAGCTGATAAGCATAAAACTAGAAATGAAAAGAATGCAACCACGCATAGAAGCCAAAACACAAGAAGTATGTGGAAAACCCAGAATGGTTGAAAATCCACAGTGAGAAATGCTGCTAGGATCTATTGTCCTAATCCAGCCTCACGAAGAAATAATGTGTACAAAACTTTAAGGGCACCAACCCTAAGGAATCACCAAATTCCTTGCTTGAGAGCAACAACTTCTCAAATTGAGCACCAACTCAGCATACTTGAGGGACCAATCATAAAGATAACAAGATAAGATAAAATTTATTAATGTCCAACAAGAGACCACAAAGGGTCAAAGAGGCTGCCAAGAACACAAAAGTGGTTCAGTCTACAACAGGGACACCAAACGTGCCCGAAGAAATAAAGAAACAACAACCGAAACAAAAACAGAGAAAGGAGTTCAAATGAAACCCCCCCCCAAAAAAAACCCGTTAAGTGTTCTAAACAACCATGAAGAAACTCTCAACTGAAGGATAAGAGGTAGGACCGACCAGTCGGAGCCCTAGAATGCTTCGGAGTTGGAGTGATCCTGGAAGAGGAATGCTGCAGCTGATAGGAGCCTGTCCTGGGCTTCACAGATCTTGAATAAGGGACGGTGCCAAGCTGAGTGAAACCCTGTGAAAAAGGAAGTAATGAGCTGATGGGGTGGAGGTGTCAAAGGATGCCAGTGCAGGAGTGTGTGGTCCCGAAGCCTATTTGTAACATAAGGATATTACAAATACAAAATGCAACTGATTTACAAATCAGAAATATTACTCTCCACAATATCTGAAATCTTCACAACTTTGATCTCTCTCAAATTCTTTTCAGACTCCCTCATACATATGCACACAATTTCAATAAATTATATCACTGCAGCCTTCATTTAATTAAATCCATTCACCACACTAATTTCTCTCAATCGCAGAGATACTTTTCTTCATAAAGACAACTCTCAACACATTCTCAACAACTGATATGTCTCTGTTATATCAGTCTTCTTACGAACGGTGCATACTTACCCACAAATTGATTACCACACACACCACATTTATACAACCTCTAAACCATCGATCAGGTATAGATGGTTACAAGAAATAAGTTGTAACTTTTCACAACTGTCCTCCCAATTATAACTAATCTCGGTTATAACCAACAACTAATCCATTACAAATGTAATTCATTTAGCATTTTTATGAAAACCAATACTCTTCGTTTGTAGTCGCAATGATATTCCGATGTAACTTCCAATGAAAGTTGGCAAAAACAGTTGTAACCGAGCCATCCAAACTGATCTATGAAAGACTTAACATAAATTGTGCAGATCAAAACTTTCAAGGAATAACCCAATACTAGTATACACATTTGTCTGAACATAATATGCAGATCAAACCAGCAACAAGATGACTTGTGTGATCGATCCAAAGACAATACTAGTTGTCGTTACTGTTCTTAATCAATCACAAAACGATCAAGAAATGTCTTCATCAACTCGATATATCTGTATGTGTTTGTTCTTCAATATCAACCCAATCTGCATTCAATCAGACTAAGGTTTCTGAAAATTTCATTTAATTTCTGCATTTTATCAGATTTTCTAACTCTGTACTTGACATCAATGACAAATGCTCTAACAAAATGCGGCAGAGAGTCTTCCATTAGAAAAAGATGTTGATGATGACAAAAATGATGATGCTAAGGATGAAACGGACAAGGAAGTTGATGGCATGGCATCCAATGAGAATGCTAACACTAACAATAGCAAATAACAATAATAATCCTAACTGCAATAATACATTGGGAGCCACCCCGTTCATGAGGCCCCAGGGGCTAATACCAGTGTTACCCGGGGACACGTCCCTGGCCAAAAAAAACCCCATTTCCGGAATGGGGACGTTTCTGGGACGAGGGGACAGCTAGGGGACGTCCTCACCCCGTCCCCAATTTTCAAAAAATGACAGGGGACGTCCCGGAAACTCGGGGACTTCGCCCAAAATTGGGGGGGGACGGCTGGAAGTCCCCGTGATGGCTAGGGACGCCTTGGAAATCCCCAATAGGATAGGCTGCATCAGCACTTTAAAAAACACATTTTACTTTTATAAAACCCTTTCTTTTTAAATTTTAAAGTGGGCCCCTCCTTCCAAGTTTGCCCTATTATATTTATTATTGTTTGGTAGTTAATTCCTACTATTTGGGGTCGTCTAATTAGTATTTGGCAACATTACATTAAGAAATGTTAAACTAAGAATGTTGTTACAGTCATGCTACAACTCAAAATCATATAGCAGATCATTTGCAAGGTTTTGGGAAAGTATGAAAAGTGCATTAAAGATTTGGAACATGCATCTTTATGTCATTTTGTGGCAATACATCAGTGCTAGGTTGGTTTTTTGCTGGTTTGGGTCCTTCGTAGAAGATTTGGTGAAAAGTGGAGGTTGCATCAAGGTGTCATCTTGCTGTAACAGACCTATATCATGATTCGAATTGTATAGCAAACTTGTTCATATTAATATCAGTCCACTTACAATGAACTGGAGGTGTAGTTTTAGGGGAGTAACAGTGTAACCCCAATTTAGATCATTGGAGAATGTGGTCTAGAGTGAGAAGAGCATTGGGAGATATATACTTGATCCACTATCTGTAGCAGCCCTATCTGGAGTCAATGTCAAACCTGCAACAGTCAACTCCAACACAGTTTCCAAGGTTTTTCATGTTAGTATTTCATAGGATTGTTATTTCATGGACTAGCACTAATGTGCAAAGCATGATCTTCCAAAGCAATTGTAACGCTATGCCTATAATGTGTACGCCGATAATTTATATCAAACTTAAATGATAGTAGTGTGCTTCAATTTGGAAGGTGGGTTATTGTTCTTGTTGCTATTGACAATGAACTCCGAATGGCGAATTATGTTCTTGGGTGTATTTCAATTTTTGTATGTTTTTATTTTAATATTACATGCATATTGACAATGAATTCTGAATTATGAATGCATATTGAGTATTGAGTGTGAATATTGAAATGTTGTATGTTAAGGTTCTATGAGTATGATGTTTAAATGACATACTTTATCCATGCTGTCACATGAATGTAATGTATATATGCAAATTTCCCTATATTTATATAGTCGTCACCTGTCGTCCCCAAACTTGGCAAAAAAAATTGCCGTCCCGGAAACCCGTCCCAGAAACTCGGGGTAACAATGGCTAATACTGATGAGGTTGAAAGGGCAAGACCTAAGGCTAAGTGGACTCCTCTGTAAGAAGGATGGATTAAACAAAACTTTGACTAAGCCTCCAAGGGAAATCCTAGCGTCTCTAGCACTAAATGCATATTTAGGGATTTGAAAGGTAATGTGATCCACAAACTAAGTATAACCCTACCACAAGGAACCAACAATGAAGCTGAAATGGAAGCGGTTTAACATGGCCTTACATAATGTCTTAAACTCGGCATTCAAAAATTAGTGATTGAAGGGGACTCACTATTGATAATCAACTATTAAGAGTTGGCAAACTCAAAAATTGGAAGCTAGCTGGGACATTTAAGTTATGTCTAAACCTACTTAAAAAACTTCAAAAATTAGGGTTGTCCATATCTACCAAGAGGCAATTAGGGAGGTCGACAGCCTCGCCAACCTGGTAATCGATGACATGGATCCATGAATATGTTTAAAATGTCATGCAACTCCAATGTGGATTTGGAGAACACAACACATTCCCAACATCATTACAAACAAGCTTTCATCGCACGATCAGGCGGATGGAATAGAGGATTTTGTATACTCATCCTCAACAAATACAAGACATAGGAATTGGATAGGATCTCCTAAAAGGCATAGTTGATGATGGAAGCATCTTGAATCCCACCTATGACTTGCAAAATATTGATAGCATGCCTCTCCCATTTGTTAATTGGGTTATTGCTGAGGAGAACGATCTAGAGAATATTAGTAAGAATGTCCAATGATACACCTTGGGATGGATTCAATTCCAAAAAGGACAAAAAGGAAAGGATAAAGGTCAAAGGAGAAAAGAAAGACAAACCCCCCTCCAATTTATAAGAGATCCAAGGTATAACCTATACATAAAATATTGGAGAAGGTAGATAAAGCTTTTGAAAAGGCAAAGAAAATCATGTGGAAGCAGTAGATGTTGGGGTAAAAGTAGGTTGTGGCACAAAACCACTACAACAAGCTCATCTAGGTCAACCTGAAGTGGTCATTCTTGCACCCTTATTATACACAAATTAATTGAGGATAGCTAACTTCAATGTTTAATCGTATTCAGAGAAAACTCCTTCAACTCCTCATACAAGTTCACCCTCAGTCATGCCAACTACCATTACTCCTAGCACTTTGGAAGAAAAAGGGAAAGAACAAGTCGAGGAATAGCTTCAGATAGGAGAATAGATTTTGCAAGCACCAATATCCCCTCTAAGAATGGTTGGATCACAAGAGGGAACAATTTGTGTTGAGTTTGAGGAGGATATAGAGAACAAAGAAGAATAGGAAGATATACCCAAAAATCCTTTACTGAGTCCAAAGAAAAGTACTCAAAAACCAAACTCTTTTGCATCCCCCTATATATTCTCCTACTTCTCCTCCACAACAAACTCCTACGCATTCTCCTGTACTTACTCCTAACCAGCAAGGTTTTGTACAACGTCCTCCGATCTCTCCACCATAGCAACAAGACACCACAAACAACTATACAAAATGTTCCTACTGGCCCAACTTGGCTCAAGTTGGATTTTGCAGCCAGAATGTAATGTCCCCTTCTCCATCATAGGCATTTATAAAAATGTCATTGTCCTATTTTATTCTTGCGAGCTAATTTGGAGAATTAAATAAGAGAATATTTTGTATTAATTAAATTAAGTTACCTTAAGTTGTTGCAAGTGACTTTATTTAATTAATTTTATAAAGTAACTAAATTAAAAGGTTGAAATAAAATAAAGTCACTTTATGGGGCCATAAAGGTGACTATTTGATAAAGAGGTGAATCAAAAATATTAAAACTTTTTGAAAGCTCTCAGAGAAGTTATAAAAGAGGAATGAAGAGCTCATTTGGATATCTTAGACATTTTATCTCTCTGGATTGCAAAATATGGAATGTAAGTTCAACTTTGAACCCTAGGACAAAAATCCTAGAGGTGCTTGGCTTTGGGAATGAAAGATTTTCTCCTAGTCAAATCTATGGTGGATTCACCCAGGATTCACAATTGTGCTTAAATGGAGGAACAACAAATTTGTTTGCAGTTGCCAGCTTCTGATTCACAGGTACAATTTGTTCAAGATCACAATCAAATGGTAAGTTTGTCATTGTGGTGTGTACAAGTGGTGAAACAGCAGAAATTGTAAGTGTTGTGTATGCTAGTGGATTATCAATCAAAGGCTATTGTAATGTGTGTTGTGGAGACAAATTTAAAATTTAATATTTTTTAAAGTTGCTAGGACTTTGCCCAACCATACCCCTTTCTTTCTAATCTTACTAAGGAAGGCATGGTACATTTTAAGGACACCCCATAAAGGAGTGGAATGGTTAAAGAGGAAGCTTTAAAGCCTTGAAATATGCTAATTGCAGCCTTTTTGAAGTTTCTTTGTGGCCAGCACAGCCTTCTTAAAGGGATCAGCCACTATAACTAATGTTGCCGTACATTAAATATGAGATGTTGTAATAGTGTGAAAAGGGAATTTAAGCTCAAAGGAAGTGGTTACAAAAGGTTACTGATTGGAGTGTGGACTATTCCAATTCCAGGTCAGCACTTGACTTGCCAATTTTGAATTTTTGTAAATGATATTTCTGCTGTATAGAAAAAATTTCTGTGTATGTCATTTCACATCAACAATATACAAAGTTAAATTAATTCTCTGTTTGACAATTTTGTACATTGATTTTCTGTATGAAATTACTTGCTGTAATTTGAAAATTGATGCTGTGGTGATTATTTAAATGTATTCATACAAAAACAGGTTGAAAAAAATATCTTGGATCAGCCTGTTACAAACTATGAAAAAATTGCAAAAATTTGGCTTCAAAATTTAGTTCAGATTATTATACAGAAAGATGACTTCACAAGTACAGCCCTTAGACCTAGTAGCAGTACAAGCAATGGTCAGTCAAGAAAGACTAAAGAAGAAGCCTCGAGACATATCGACTTTAAAGGAGTAGAATAGGGAAAGAATTGCAAAAATTGCAACACCCATAGTAGACAAGCACGCTACAGATATGACACCTTTAGACTATCAGGTTACCCAGATCAATTTGTGGAAACAAACAAGGGAGGAGGAAGTGGTTTCATTAGACACGGTGGTGGAGACTCTAAATTTGCAGATGGCTAAAGAGCAGGCCACAAAGAAAGAACTCAAGGAACAATTACAACAACTTCAAAAGTTCGTAAAACAATGAACAACTCCAATTGCTTAAGCTCCAAGTTCTTCTGCAAATGTCCCAATTTTGATGACCAAAGGTGAAGAGGATAGCTTGCAGGCCTGAAACAGAAAGCTCAAGCTTAGATAAATGGATTTACATTCTGATAAAAAAGGGTAGTCCAGAGTACGAAAGTAAATAACATCAAGTAGGCACCTATTTAATGTAGATAATGGACAAATTTATAGAAATGATGCAGACTAAAGCAAGCATGTATGAAGACAACTTGCCGCTATTATGGGAGATGGATGAGGTGTCCTTCAAAAATTTGGTCAATAATTATTAATAACAAATTGCAGCCTAATGACAAGGATTTTGTGGAAAATACTATCAGGGTGATTACATTCATTGTTCAATAAGGATCTATTAGTGTGGTATTTACAGAAAATTCCAGAAGAAAAGGATGAACTTCCTAGAGTTAGAGATGATTTTGAGAATATTGTGTTTCAAATTATGAGTCCAAATTTGGTAGAAATGAACGAGCACAACACTGCGGAGTTCAAAACTCTGAACATTAACACTAAGTTTGGAGTCGATTTTCTAAGAGGGCCAAACAATGAAAAACTTTCCAAGTGTCTAGCTGATTACTTGGAATCTATGTTCCACAGAGTTTTGGGGAAAGGGACGGGGACATGTTTCCGGTACGGGTACAGTTTAGGGCCAATTTTTAGGAGACGGTAGGGGACGGCTAGTAAAAAATTAGGGGAGCTTCTATATATAGAGAGAAATTTCCAATATGCATATCATAACATTGTAAAGCATTCATCATAGACATTTTAAAAACTTAGTACATAGCATTAGACTTGAATTAAGATTTCACATGCAAATCAATAAGCAAAATAACAAAATTCAAATGCTTTCATTGTCAATATATGGCATACATATAGCAAAAATGTCCTAAGGCTCCAAATTCCAACCATGAAATGACAATATTAAAATGTAACTACTATAACTAAACTACTAAACAGTAAACATAGAAGTCCGCAATAATATATTACAGTCCATATTCAGTAGATGGTAGGTCTAGTAGTCTAAATCAATTAGATTTGATGCCCTAACCTCCCCTTTCAACTGTTGTTCACTCCTTGACCAGCTGCTCCTTCTCTTGCTGCTCTTCTCCTTTGCGAATGTGAAAATGAAATTTTTTTTCTTCTTTTTGGTTATTTTATGCTTAGATTAGGTTTTGGTATTATTAAATGTGGTTTGGGTGTCCTTGTGGGCCAGCCAGCCTTTTTTTCAAATTTAAAAATGCCTTACTTTTTAATACTATTAGTCCAAAAATGGCTTGGGCAATATGGGACAGCCAGAAGTCCCCAGGACGGGTAGGGGACTTCTAGCCGTCCCAAGGGCTTCGAGCCGTACCCCCGTACCCTGCTACTCTCAAAGTGGCATTTCGAGGACGGTACCCGATTCGCCCATTTTGAAATGCCATTGGGGACAGCAAAAATCCATCCCCGCGTCCCCGTACAATGCCGGGGATGGGGGTGGGTCTAAAAGTCCAAGGGATGCATCCCCGTGGAGCACAGCTTGGAATACAAAAAGGGGCTCAGCAACATTAAAATTTTGGAATTTTTAAATTCAAGTAAGTTTTGATGCCAAACTGAATAAGATTGAAGATCTTTGTCAGAAGATGGATGAGTAAGCAGAAGACAAGTTGATGAAGCTAAGAGTGGAGATCAAAACTCTGAACATTAACACTAAGTTCCGAGTCGATTTTCTAAGAGGGCCAAACAATGAAAAAATTTCCAAGTGTCTAGCCGATTACTTGGAATACAAGAAGGGCTCAGCAACAATAAATATTTTAAATTCAAGTAAGTTTTGATGCCAAAATGACAATCAAACAGTTAAGACAGTTACTATTTTATTATTTATTCTTTGTAATGTAATGTACAATTGATGAAGGTGAGTCCCACTTAAGTAATAAATAGTGGTCCCCGGTTTTAGGCAGTAGCACTAGTTTAGTTTCAATTAAAATGGCATGCATAATAAATGCAAACTCATGCATAAGTTCTTGGTTGAAAGCTGAAGTTAAAATGCTATTGTTAGATGAATTCTGTTGTGAGAGTTGTTCGCATGAAATTTTTGTAGCTGTTAAGTGTCAGTTAAGCTATATGTAAACAGCCCTTCCTTGCTCTATCAAAGGAAGCATCGAAGATTGTACAAAGGCTGCCTCTTGGGATATTGAACTTTGTATTGAGACACTACTAAGAGGGCTTCAGCCACACTGCAACACAAAGAAAAACAAATTTATAGTATTTTTGAGAGAGAACTTCTGGAAGAAGTGATCAAGACTTTCATGTAGAAATCTTGTTGGAGTTAATAAAGATCTTAGTTCATTCATTCATTTCTTGTCTCTAGAATTGTAGAGTGTACGAATCTCATTTTTATATTGTGAAATCTATGAGCAAATTGACATAATTATATGTTGAAAATCTTTTAATTTTTGATGAATTCATTGGGGTGATTGTTAAATCTGTGCCTAAAATATGAAGGTTTAATTGAAGTATTCTCATTATTTCTGAAAATCCATACAAGATTGCATCTATTTTATTTAAGATTGAACATCGACTAAACTTGATAAAGTAGGTTACAATAAATCTCTCATATTTTACAACTTAAAGATTGGAAATCATAAGGACAAACTATTCCTCTGTTTTTATTACTTTCTTGTCAACCCTAATCTTTTGAATTTTCTTGAAAACTTAGTAGAGTAGATCAACACAAAAATTTAGAAAATACTTAAGGTTTTATGCACCTTACCATGTTTTATACAAAGGTGATACATATAAATTAATGCATATCATATTAGTGAATTTATTGTTGTTGATGTGAGACAATCACAAGTTCAACACTCATAAAGTCATTTTCGTTGTCTTTAAATCACATCATTCTTTTACTTTTTTTGTTGCGCCAGAGGTATCCCCGCGACCCAGCCCAACGCCCAACTCATCTTACCTTGGTCTTTCATGCTACCAAGTTATGGTTCGGGAAGGGGAGAGATAGGGCGAGACTAATCCTCTGGGATGTACCAAGCCGCCCGCAAGCCAGGTGCATTGGGTGAGTCTGGGCATGGAAATGAACTCGAGACCACTAGGGAGCAACCTAAGGCCCAAGACAACTTTGCTACCCGTGCAGGCTTAAATCACATCATTTAAATGCACATATGCTTTATTGAATAAGTTTTTGAGATTCTTTTGTTTTGAAGCAAACATAGGCATGTAACAAGCCATTTATAGGTTTTGGCATCTTTCCGATCTGTCGATGTTGCTTTTCAGTTTTGAAGGCTTCTAATCATTGTTTTTTTTTTTAAACTATTGAAATGGGTGCATTTTCAATTGAAATTGACACCCCAAAGCCTATATTGTCAGGAGATGTCAATGGTATTGTTGCATCTTGCAGCTAAGGCCTATGTAGGTCAAACCGGAGGTTAGAAGACCCATATAATGATGGAAGCACATTCCCACCTCAAGTTACCATCTCACTCAAAGATGGTACACTACTTAGAGGCAACCAATCTTCTTATTTGGAACAAGGGGAAAAACTTTTATAATTGTCGAATAGTGAGATTATCACTAATCATGGGAAAAGGGTGTGGTGCGTATGTGGTCCTTATCTACATGTGTTGTAAGTTCATTGTGATTTATGCTATGCATAACAACTTTAGATGATGGTTCTAGTGGTTGATCAATGTTGACAATGTGTCCCTAATAAACAACTTTGATGAAGAATAGTGTGTGCCCCTAATTCATCGGGATATATTTGGTATTAATGTTCTTACCTTTGTTTAAAGTGATGTATAAGGAGGAGAATGTTGTGATGCAATAAGGATAGGAATGTTGTAATATTAAACCTTAGTTAGGTTTAATTAGAAAATAATAATGTGAAGCATCCCACCTAATTTGTATTAGGTCACCTCCACTATAGTTTAGTTAATGTTAGTAAATATAGATTTAGAGTGTTAGGTATAAGGTTGATAGAATAATTAAATGTTAATTTTTAGGTAGTTGCTAAAGAGGTTACTAAAGAAGTTATTTACCAAGTGGGTAGTTTCTCACACCAACGAATGGTTTTACATAAGAGTGCTAATTATGTTGATAGAATAATTATATGTTAGTTTGTAGGTGTTTGCTCAAGAGATTACTCAAGAAGTTATTTACCAAGTGGGTGGTTTCTCACACGAGTGAATGGTTTTACAAGGCTACTCCTCTATGTAAAATTCTATCCCCAACAAATAATCTTACTTCGGTTTCTAATTGCATTCTATCATGATATAAGTTGTTTCTTGTGCATTTACTATTTCCATAATCAAGACACCCATGGTGGCTTCAATTTTTTGTGCCTCTCCAATATTCCCAATCTAGGTCAGTTCTTTAGTTTTTCATAGCTTGGACATTTTAATTTAGGAATATTTTCAATTTCTTTTTTCTATTAAAGCTGCTACTTTGCTTTGCACCATCTCTTTGATGCCTTAATTCTTAAGGTTTCCATAGAAATAGCAAAAGAAGGTTTGGACCTTAACTCACTGCCTAGGAATCTTGTCCACTGCTATTAGATGAATGACAAAATTATTCATGTAATGCCATACTATATTCATTTATTTTCGCACATGACAGTGTATATATTCTTTAAAGTAGTTATTTGTGTAAACATGATTAATGTAATATTTCCTTATTTAGCTCTCTTCTCTATATAAGATTGTCTAGCTCCATCCAATGACATTTAAAGTTGTATTAAAATGAAATCTATACAACTCCATAGAAGGGGTGCACAATAATCTCTATTTAAAGTTTTGCTTCACTCTTTACTACATTATGATCAAGGCAAACTTGAAGTGGACAACCAATACTAAGGTCATTTTTTATTCTTCAAAATATTACCATAATTAGCATTTAGAAAAATTAACAAGTCAAAGTTGTAGGTTTGAAGTTCTAAGCACAGAATGCAAGGAAAATTGAGAATGCTAGAAAGTAAAATATAATGAGTTTGACAATTCCTCTACTTACCATGAAGTTTGACAATGCATTTAGTTGCCGAGGCCTATTCAATATTATTGTCCTTGAATAAAACTTCTCATCTGTAAGGATCTGCAAGAAAACAAGAAAAATTATAAATGCGTGCACCTAGAAATGAAAAAGACCATGACAGCTGCTCCCAAAAGAAATTCCTCACATGAAATCAAGAGACCTCATCAAAGGATGATTAGCATTCAATGCATCCCAAATTAAGCACCAAGGGTATAATGAATTTTTTAGCCATCACAAGTCACGAATATGGATAGACATATATAACCCTCAACAGACCTCCCACAGAATGCCAACCATGTCATATAGTTTATATCACTCAATGTTCTCCATACTCTTTCTGTCAAGTGTGATTCTCATTTGTGCTACACAATTGTCACATCATCCACTAGATCATAGAAGCTCAAGTCTCTGGCCACTAAAGCCACAATACTCATACAAACTAGCATACTCTATTCATGCATTTCCATATCATAACAATGGGCATAGACACCAATATAATCAAAGGAAAACAAAAAGCAGGTGGCAGTCAAATCCAACGAATGTATATGATGGATTTGTAGTACTTACAGTTCACAATAACAGTTGGGTTGATGCAATTTTCCAAGAATGGAAACCTATGACGATCTACCTTCAAACTTATATAGCTTTTCAAAATAGACTTGCCGCTTAATCATAAACGGAAACCTAATGGGCAACTGTTTCACCATTCAGAAAATACAATTCAATCATGAAACTACCAACCAAATTAATTTTTCACACTATAGAACACAATTTAGAAATACCAATAACAACAAAATTCGTCTTTAGATTCCATCATGATATCATGAACATTAATATATGTAACATATATCTCAACATAATTGTTGCATAGCATTCAACCCCATAAAATAGATCATAAAATTTTAATTTGAGGTTCCAAATCAAGTGCAACTTGATTAACGTGGAAGTATGGATCTTGACAATTCTATTGAATGCTCACAATCAATACTTTGGAGCAACTATAAAAGAAGTTAAGGATGGGCAAACTTTAGCATACAAAATAAAACAGATTTTAAGCACTTTAGCATGCTACCTCATCTTAGAGTGTTCCATAATGAAGTAAATATACTTCAAAAGGTTCCCAAACAATATTTATATTAATGTTCATTTATGCAAGACTCTCTATACAAAAAAACTACAGCATTGCTACATAACAAATATATGGACTAGCAATGATGTATCATGAAACAAAGGCTTGTGATGTGTGTTAATGTATTTAGCCTTTAAGGCTAAGATCGATAATTACAAGGACTAATTATAATAATATATTGTGGAAATATGTTATTGCCTTTTATTTAAATAATAAAGTAATATATATGTGAGTTATAATAATAATAAAAGGGTTTATTATTATTATTCTAATTGATTAATTAAGGGCCCAAGGTAGGCCGACTCCTTGAAAAGGAGAGTTAATTAATTAACTCCATATATAAGATGAATCGATCTAATTATGAGAGGCATCAAAAACATAACATGCTTTCCCTACATTTGAATCGATATTTTCCAGCAAGCAATTCTTTTCCTCTTGACGAATTTATGCTAATTCAGAGACCAAATTGTTTGGACGACTTCTACTCATAAAGTTGGCGACATTGAAGCATAGGTGAACTTGATTCACATCCTTCTAATAGCAGATCGAAGATTACATACAGTGCAGATCGAAGACTTCCAAATTTGCATTCTATGTGCAGATCGTACATGTCAAATTGGCAATTTGTGTGCAGATCCAAAACAATAATCACAGTGAATTCTGGATCAAGTAATTGGCGCACATAGAGGCTGATCGATAGTCCTTATCAAATGCAACTTGAAGGCGAATTCAAGGGTTTGAATTCGTACAAATTTTGGGGCTGGAAATTGGACCTGTATTGCAGCACTTCAACCGAAGATTTGTGAAGCATCAGCACAAGAAAAATTGGAGTAAACTGTGACTATCATTCCTTATTCTTTGTCAATTTCTTGTGCTTACTTTTCAGTTACAAAAGGCTATCTATAGATTAAATTTTCCTTGCATAGATCTGAAACTTAACATGGTATCAGAGCTAAGTTTGAGGTAGATCTAATTCAGATTCTTAGGAAAATAAATCTCAAACCTTTTAAGATTTGAAACATGGAAAATCTCGCCCTTTATTCAGCCTTGTCTATCCAAACTTCAAACAAATATTCTTGGGTTATTGATAGTGGAGCTTCAAGGCATATTTCGGGTTTCTGGGAAAACTTTGATTCATTTTCAGAAAACATTAAAGAGGAAGTTACCATAGGAGATGACACTTCTTATCCTATCATGGGTTTTGGGAATTGCAACATTCAAATGAAATCCGGTATATCTTTACAACTTTCTCAAGTTTTATATGTTCCGGGCATAAAGAGGAATTCAGTTTCTATTTCAGCTCTTGAGGATAAGGGCTATAAGATTGCATTTATGGATGGTAAAGTTATAGCTTGGACTAAGAACTCAACCTTGAAACAAGCCTACACTATTGGACTTAGACATGAGTGTCTTTATAGACTTGATAAAATTTCTTCTCAAGCCCTTATAATTGAATCCATTGATTCATGTGATTTATGGCATAGGAGGTTAGGGCATATTAACTTTCGAACTTTATCAACTATGGATAAATTGGTAGTGGCTTTCCTAACCTACCTCCTAAACATCAAGGTGTTTGTAAAGGATGTGCCTTAGGGAAAAATATTAAATCTTCTTTTCCCTCTAGTGAAAGCAAATCTAAAGAGGTTTTAGAATTGGTTCATACTGATCTTTGTGGACCCATGTCCGTACCATCTATTGGAGGTTACCTTTATTATGTCATATTTGTTGATGACTTTTCTAAGAAAACTTGGATATATTTCCTTAAGAGCAAAATATCTATAGAAGTTCTCAACAAATTTAAAACATTGAAGGCTTTAATAGAGAACCTTACAAACAAGAGGATTAAGATTCTTAGATCAGATAATGGTGGAGAATACATCTCTGAGATCTTCAACACCTTTTGTGCGGAATTCGGGATTAAGAGGGAGTTCATTGTTCCTTTCAACCCTCAACAAAATGGAATAGCTGAAAGGAAAAATAGAACCATAGTGGAAGCAGCAAGGGCAATGCTTCATGATCAAAATCTTCATACTTCACTATGGGCTGAGGCATCCAACACTGCTGTTTATATTCAAAATAGATGTCCTCATACAGCTTTGGATAATAAGACTCCCGAAGAGGCATTTTCTGGAACCAAACCTATTGTGAGTCATCTTAGGATATTTGGTTGTCCTATGTATTTTCATATCCCAAAAGAAAAGAGGACTAAGTTAGAACCTTCCGGGAAGAAAGGGATATTTGTGGGATATAGTGAATCTGCCAAGGCCTATAGGATTTATGTTCCCGAGCAAAGGCATATTGAGTTAAGTAGAGATGTTATATTTGAAGAAGAATGTGCATTCTCAACATCTAAGGATATAGCATGTGATGAAATGGTTCACCTTGACCCTCCTGAGATTCAGAGGGAGTATCATGAAGTCATTGAGCATGACCCAATTCCAACCAGTGAACCTAGCACTTCCATCTTCAAGAAAAGACTATTGTGGGCCTCTAAGATGTTGGAAGATGCAAACAACTATGCAGCTCCTACTGGTACTTTCACGGAAAGTAAGAGACCAAAAAGGTATACTAACTATGCTGCATTCTTAAGTGAGATTATAGATTCCGAACCTTCATCTGCTAGTGAGGCACTTCAATCTCGTGCATGGAAGGATGCCATGACAGAAGAATATGGATCTATAATGAAGAATGATGTGTGGGATATTGTTCCTAGACCAAAGAACAAATCTGTGGTTTCATCTAAATGGATATTTAAAATCAAACATGCTGTGGATGGTAGTATTGAGAAACATAAAGCCAGATTCATAGCTAGAGGTTTTTCTCAAAAGGAAGGCATTGACTATGAGGAAAATTTTGCTCCCGTTGCTAGATATTCCTCAGTAAGGGCAATTATTGCCATATCAGCTTCCAAAAGTTAGAAGATCCATCAAATGGATGTCAAAAATACATTTCTCAATGGAGAAATTGAAGAGGAGGTATATATAGAGCAACCTGAGGGTTTTGTTACAAATGACCCACAGTCATATGTGTGTAAGCTTAAGAAAGCGTAATATGGGCTCAAACAAGCTCCGAGGGCTTGGTATGAAAGGATTGATTGTTACCTTCAAAGTCAAGGATTTTCAAAGAACGATGCGGATCCTAATCTCTATTTTAAGGAAACAAATTGAGACTTATTGATATTGGTGCTATATGTGGATGATCTCTTAATCACAGGAGAAGAGTATCTTATAGCAGATTGCAAGAAGGATCTTGCAAAGGAATTTGACATGAAGGATCTAGGCCTCCATTATTTTCTTGGTTTAGAAGTGTGGCAACAATCTCATGGGATCATTGTGAATCAAGGAAAATATACAATTGATATTTTAAAGAGATTCGGGATGATGGATTGTAAGCCAACGTCCACACCTATGGAAACCAATCTTCTCAAGTTGAGAGAAGCCATGGCTAGTTCTGAGTTGACAGATGCTAGTCTATACAGACATATCATTGGATCTCTTATGTATCTAGTTAACACTAGACCTGATATCTGTTATGCAGTAAATGCTCTGAGTCAGTTTATGGTGGAGCCTAAACAATTGCATATGAGTGCAGCTGAGCATATTCTAAGATATCTCTATGGGACCATTGGGTATGGTCTACTATACAAGAATGTAAAACTGGAACTTCTTGGTTTTACAGACTTCGATTGGGCGGGGTCCGTCACTGACCAGAAAATTATTTTCGGATGTTGTTTTAGCTTGGGATCAACTATGATTTCTTGGTTCACCAAGAAACAAAATTCTGTTGCTCAGAGTTCAACAGAAGCAGAGTATATTGCAGTGGTTAAGAAAACTCATTGTGGGATTATTTGGACAGGCTATGGAACCTACTATTATTTATTGTGATAATCAGAGTTGCATTAAACTTGCTATCAACCCAGTGTTTGACAATAGGTCCAAACATATTGAGATTCCTTATCACTATGTCAGGGACATGGTGGAAAGAAAGGCCATTCAGTTAGAATATGTAGGTACTGATGAACAAACTACAGATATTCTCACCAAACCTCTGGCGAGGAACAAAATTGAATATTTTAGAGATAAACTTGGCATGGTGAAAATATGAGTTTGTTGTACTACTTCTGAATGAGCTTATGAATTCATATCTCTTGTGAAGAAGAGGCTATATGGATTCATTTGTGGATTGTGACAATCCACTATTGTGTTTTTTTTTATTGAATATCATGGGCTTGATATTCTTCTTATGAGTCTAAAGAGACTCATGGATGAGAGGATCCACACTAGAGTATTTGGTGGATATCATTAAGTTGATGTCTGGAGACCAATGCTCTTGATATCATTTGAGTATGTGAGGCTCATGGATCAGGGATCCACTTTAGAGTAATTGGTAGGCATCTTGCCTGGAGACCATTACTTTGAGTACTTAGTGAATATCATGGATATTCAATAGACCAATGCTCTTGGAACATCATAAACTTGATGTTATGAATCCATTAGGTCACACAATGTTATCATGAATATCATGAGATGATATTCTTATGGATCTAATCAATCCATTTTGAAAGGATAACATGATGTGACAGAAGAATGGATACTTGGTAGATAGAGGTCTACCTGCATAGATATGAGATCTATGTTACCATGGATACTTGGTAGATAGAGGTCTACCTACATAGATATGAGATCTATGTTACCATTGGATAAGGTATCCAATATGGTTATGTTTTGCCACCTCTATCAAGGGTGATAGAGAGAATAAAAGGGTAAGTCCAACTATAGACAGGGTCTATAGATCGATCTTACCCTCAAGTCTAAGAGGGAATGTTAATGTTTTTAGCCTTTAAGGCTAAGATCGATAATTACAAGGACTAATTATAATAATATATTGTGGAAATATGTTATTGCCTTTTATTTAAATAATAAAGTAATATATATGTGAGTTATAATA